>JAODAL010006273.1:0-134983 GCA_025379985.1 Phyllomedusa bahiana | reverse complement strand
AGATAAGAGATTTCAACTGCTCTGAGTGCACACAAGTGTCTTTAGGTTACCGTCCATATGTCCCTTCCTGATTAAACAGAGGGAGTGACATTACCATGGTGGACAGAGCAGATTCTTAATCTCTAACAAGATTAGATTGTTTACCTTTGATAAGCAATTGTTTTCACTTCTTTGTAGCTTTGTTTTTCTATGGATAAAATCTACTGCACATAAGTCTTTGTAGGAGGAGCTAAATATGCTAATTACTGCTATAGAACCATCCGCAGCCTAACCAAGTAGTATGACTCTGAAGCTGCCTGTGACTCTTTGAAACATAATGGTGAGAATGTCAGTTAGATGCAGGTACAAACTCCCTATTCGGCATGGAGAAGTGGCCACACTTGCATGGTTGCTCTCCATTTATTTCAATGGGGGTTCTGAGTACAGTTAAGTAATGGCTGTACTTGGAACTCCCATTAAAATGAATGGAGAATGGCTGCTCAAGCACATTCACTTTCTTGTTCAGAATGGGTAATTTCAGGGGCCCGTTCTGGAGATCACGCTGTTCTGCCACTGTGTAATTTCCATTTAATGCCCAATTTGCACTATACTCACTGATTTCCATAACCTAATATCAATTAACAATTAAGCAGAAACTTATTTTAACAATTATATAAGTAGATGCTATAAGGTTTAGGGTTTCTGCTAACATATCTGAAGTGTATGCAGTATCTTGTCTTGCAGTGTTTGATATATTCCTGAAAAATTACTGACATTTCAGCTCTGCTAACTTCTGTTCCGAGCTGTGCTTGAGAGGCAATTGTGATTGAGGAGTTGTGAATAACAATGACTCTTTTTAATCAGGATGTGTCTATTAATGCGAGGTAGAGCTGTATTTGTCAGGAGAGGAAGTTCCTACTGAGAAAAAAATACCTTCTGTGTATTTCCAGTACATACAAAGACAACAGTGTCACTGCAGACCTGACTGGACGGTACAAGACTACTGAGCTTTCTCTGTGTCCTATTAAATAAGAAGATACAACAAGGGAGGTTAGCTCACCAGATCCAGGGTAATCTTGCAAGGAGTCCACGGAGTGGGTGCAGTGCACAAGAATGATCAGCTACCTCCAGCTCATCTGTAGCAATGCAATTGTAGAAAAAAGGCAGGGATATAACTATAAAATCATCTCCTTTTTTAGTGCGATTTCTCTGCTATGGACTACTGCTGTTTTTTTAAAAGATCTAAATAAAAAAGGATGACTTTATAGTTCCATCACTGCCTTTGGATTGTGTGCGCTGTTGCTGAACTTTTTTTCTCCAATCACATCTCTGTGTCTGTTACGGCTTAAAGTTTTGCTCAGTATGCTTCCATCCTACTGATAATACACGAGTGGCATAACCAGCCCGGTCACTGCTAGAGTAAACAAGCAGGAGACAAAAACTGCTCTATCTTTGAAATGAAGTGAAATCAGAACACAAATGTATCTACCTTTGCCTATATTTTTTTAAAGTTTTAATCAATAAAAATAGGGAATCCCCCTTTTTAAAGTCAACATTTTTGTAAATTTCGGGAAAAAAAAAACAAACAGTATTACTTATGGTACTGACCTGGAACTCCAGCATTGTTTTCCCAATGTTGGCACCCCAAAAATTTTTGTGATAAAAGCCCCAAAATGTTTTACTTGGTTTCTTTCCGGAAAAATCTACATTCCCCTTTTAAAATCCCAAAAAAAAAATTTAAATAATTTGTAATTGTCCAACCCAATTTTTTGGGGAATGTTTTTAAATTAAAAATTATTTTAAGTATTTTTTTTAAGTATTTTGTCAAGATGTAATTAATTTTAACTTTGAGTATGCCATCTTTTAAATTAGTTTTCTTGTCCCCAAATTTTGGAGGGCCCTTTTGGGAATTTGGGGAAAAAAAAGGTATATTAAATTTTTCAAAAAAGTTAACCCGGGTTTCAACAGTCTGGAAATTCAAAATAAAATCCCCCCTTTTTATGGTAGTTTTAAATAAAATTTTATGAAATTTTGATGTTTGTCGGGTGATCCCTTTGGTTAAAAAAACCTATTTTTAAAAAACATGCCCCCGGGGGGGTTTTGTTATGAAGGTAAAATTGCCGTGGGAAGTTTGAAAATTGAATAATAAACTTTTTCCCCCAAATTAAAATCATTATTAAAAATTCGGAAACGTTTTTTTTTTAAAGCTGCCCCTTTAGTGATCCTTTTGTTTACAGTTTTAAACCCCAGGGGATAGGCCCAGGGCTTTTGAGCTCCTCAGCCCTTGGTCGCACATGCCCAGCCTTTAAACCCTCTCTTCCCCAGGTAGTTACTGGGTGTTAAAACCCCCAGGTGCTTTTCATTTTTTATTTTGTCTTTGGGAAAACTAGTTATTTAATAATTTCAAACAGGGGAAAATATAAAAAAAAAAGAAACCCTCAATGGGGTTTCTGTGCATTGATAAAGAAAAAAAAAAACACGGTTAAAGTTCCGGAAAGGGTTTAAAACCCAAGTTCCCTTGTGCGGGAAAAACCCCCAAAAAAATTTTTAACCTCTGAGCTCATTTTGTACCCTACTAAATTTCCCTATACTTTAACCAGACCTTTCTTTACTTAAAAGAGAGAGGAAAGGCCTGGTTAAATGTCACCCTGTGAGTACATGATAGGCAATTAAAACAGACCCAACAAGCCCCCTTCTGACCCAACACAGGGAAGAGTTTGGTTTCCCAAAAGGTATAAAAAAAGAACGTGGAAAAAAACCCAATTTAAAGGGTCCCCTTTTTTGACTGTTTTAAAAAAAAAAAAAAAAAAAAAGCTGTTTTTCCCGCCCATCCCTCATTAGAGCCCCAGAAACTTTTAGCTGTGGATGAGTACAATGTTCAGACCCCTTTTCCAAAGATTTAAAAATAACTTTAATAGCCCCGGGCCAAGTTTTTTCATCCCAAAAAGATTATAAAAAAAAGGGAAACATTTTCATCGTAAAGGGGGAAGCAAAAATTTTTATAATTGGGGACTAGGGATAAAATCCAGGCAAGGATC
This sequence comes from Phyllomedusa bahiana, assembly GCA_025379985.1. Classification (NCBI taxonomy): domain Eukaryota; kingdom Metazoa; phylum Chordata; class Amphibia; order Anura; family Hylidae; genus Phyllomedusa; species Phyllomedusa bahiana. The sequence goes on along the minus strand of JAODAL010006273.1, from coordinate 131,966 downwards.
TTGCAGTTTCATTGTCAGACATCAGACCTATGCCCCATCCCCATGTTACACCCCATATTAGGTCCCAAAATGGGTTTTTAAATTCGGCCATGGGGGTTCCTTGGTTTTCCCCTCCAGTTTCATTCAGGGGCCCAACAAGGAAATATTCCCTCATGTTTTTCCCCATCTCTGTATGGAAATGTGGGCACATGGTTTGCTGTTCCCATAAACTTACCCTTTCCCCTGAAACCCCGCGGGGAACGGTTTTTAAAATGGGACTTTTCCCTTTCTTTGGGGGGTTCTACGGGGGAAATTAAAAAAAAATCCTAAGTTCAAAAACCCCTTGCCAGGTTATTTTGGGTTTGCTCCTAAAAGGTTTATGAAGTTTCTTAAATTATTCTTTTTAAGGGTAAACTCCGAAAACCCGGGGTTTTTTTTTTTTTTATTTGAAGTCTTTCAAAATTTTTCAGTTTTCTTTTTTTGGAAAAATATTATTTTTTTTCCAATTTAATAAAATGAAAAGCCAAATCTAGGAACTCGCCAGCAATAAAAAGCAAGAAACGGATTCTGGAACGCCAAAATTTCAAACCATAAAAAAGCTTAGTGTAAAGATGTTTCGGGGTTACGATAAATTTTCTGTTCCAGTGTAAATTTAAAAATATTCTGCCTTTTAAAAATGAAATCCCCCAATTAAATAGTTTTTGTCGGAGAGTATGCCAATATCTAAATCAAATGATATTTTAAGGGGGGCCCATTGGGATTTTAAACTGTGAAAACACCCCTCCAAAAATTAAAAATGCATTTTTTCAGGGAAAAGGGCCCCCAATAAAAACATAAAAACTGCAGAAATATTTTCCTGTAAACCAAGGGCACACAACTTCTTCTGGTCCAATGACCACATTGTCATATTATACCTCTCCCAGGGGCTGCAGTAAATCTTAGAGGAGTATTCCCCGCTGAAAAACCTTTAGGGCCACTTTAATTGATTTTACAAAATGGCTGAGAGGTCTTGGTTCCACTTCAGAGACTCCTAAAGATCAGAAAGGGAGTCCTGTGCTCGGTACTCCAGAAAGAGGATATGAGGCACCTATTTTCATTTTTAAATTTTTTTGGGGGGTTTTTAAAGAAGTGGTGATTTTTAAAAATATTTTAGAAGAACATCACACATGTATAGCCGCCTCTTCAACTCATCTTCTCCTCCTTTGGAGTCTGGAACCAATCAGACATTTTTATGTTATATGTCGTGGATCTGCCATGATTGTGTCAGAAATTGATACTCTTTTGTGGAAGAAATCCAGAGATAATATAGAAATAGTTTTTAAATTCCCAAAGCTCCTACAATTTCAGTGGGCCCCCCCTTTTTAAAAAAGGGGCAAGTATACAGTGGTTTTCCATAGGAGGGGGCTAGGGAATTTTCAATTTCCCCCCATAAACAGTTCAGTGTAAAAGTGCTACCACAAAAAATACCAATTTAGTTTGGAGTGCAGCTGTCATGGAAAATGACCCATTAAAGTTTGTGTCTTAAAGCTGGGGGCTCATTTGAAACCCCCTTTCCTTCTTGTTTTAAAGGGGCACTTGAAAAAAAACCCTCTTGTCCCCTTTTTACACACCCCTACATTTTTTTTTATTAGAGGCTTGCTTTGTTCCCCAATGCCAAATCTGTACGCAGGCATGGGTTCTACCTACCCTGTGCCCTTTATAACCCAAAGTTAACTACTTATGTGATCATAGGTGCTTTTGGGGCTTTTCCCTCCCCAGGATTTTTGGTGAGATGTACTTCTTAAAAATTTTTTTTGTTTTAAATGTTTAAACAATTTTAAAAAAATTGGTTTTATAAAAAAAATGTTTTTGATGTACAGTTGGGAAACCAAAAGTTTACATACACTATATAAAAAGGGCACTTTTGCATGTTTTTTTCCCTATCTGACATGAAAACAGAATTAAACCCCTTTCCGTTTTTTTGGTCAATTAGGAAATTTTTCCCAAAAATTTTTTATATTTGCCCAAAGCCCGAAATAAGAGAGCAAGGAAAAAAGTCAAAAGTTTTTCCCTTTCCTTTCCTTTTGTATAAGCATTGGCCCCCTTAAAACTGTATGAATTGGGTCCAAAACGTTTTGGATATCCTTCCATAAATTTTTACCAAAAAGTTGGTGGGAAATTTTGGCCATTCCCTTTGACAAAAATGGTTGTAAAATGAGCCTTGTTTGTAGGTCACCTTGCTCGGAAACCCCGGCTTTTCAGCTTTGCTCAAAAAATTTACCAAAAGGTTTTAAAACGGGCTTTGTGATGAAACCCCTCCCAAAAAAATTGCATTGGTTATTCCCTTTAAGGGGCATCAGCCAGGAAGGGTTTAAAACGTTTGGGCGGGGAAAAGAGTTTCCAAATGAACAATGACCTTGAAGCATACTGGCAAAGTGGCTTAAGATGTTGCTTCAGTATTGCCATATAATCTTCTTTCCTCATGATGCCATCTATTTTCTTAAGTGAACCAGTCCCTGCAGCAAAACAGCCGCACAACATGATGCTGCCACCCCCTGTTTTACAGTTTGGATGGTGATATTAGGCTTCCAAGCTACTCCCTTTTACCTCCAAACGTAATGATGGTCATTATGGCCACAGAGCTTAATTTTAGTTTCAGTAGACCACAGGACAGGTCTCCAAAAATGTAGGTCTTTGTTCCTGTGTGCATTTGCAAACATTATTCTGGCTTTTATATGTTTCTTTTGGAGTAATGTTTTTTCCTGGCAGAGTGGATTTTCAGCCCATGTTGATACAGTACTTGTTTCACTGTGGATAATGACACAATCTTAGCAGCTTCTGCCAGGATCTTCACAAGGTCTTTTGCTTTTGTTTTTGGGTTGATATGCACATGTCGGACCAAAGCACATTCATCTCTGAGACACAGAACACGTCTCTTTTCTGACTGGTATGATGTTTGTACTTGCGAATAATTGTTTGTACAGATGAATGAGGTACCTTCAGGTATCTTGGAAATTGTAACTAAGGATGATCCAGACTTGTGCAAGTCCATAATTCTCTTCCTGATATCTTGCCTGATTTCCTTAGACTTTCCCATGATGTTATACACAGAAGCAGTGTGTTTTCTGCTGTGCTTTAAAATAAATCCACAGTTGTGTCTCCAATTAACTCAGATGTTGCCAATAAACCTATAATAATCAGAAATAATCAGAAGCTTCCAAAGACATGACATCATATTGGCTGTCCCAAATTGTTTAATGGCATAGTATTCCTAATCTATCTAAATTTTTGACTTTGCAGAAAGTAATAAAAAATACCTTAAAAATTCTCTCTCATTTTTCTGGCATTTGGCAAGTTGTTCTAATACGAACACAAAGTTTTAACCAATATTTAACTGAAAATCAATTTACATTTCTTAGTTTAAATTCAATGTGTGTGAAACAGAACTAAATGGATTAAAAAAAAACCCTGAAGGCTTATTGATAAAGTATTAATCTGCATCCATATATTTAATGTTTCGTCTATTTACCTTAAAGAGTTTTTAATGCTATAGGCAGTGATGGCAGCCTTCTCAGGACCACAACCAATGCCTAACATGAAGAGACCAAAAATTCTAGTTAATGGGGTTGTTCACTTTTGAAAACTTATTTAATGTCACCTACAGAGTAAATAGATGGGATTATGCTGCTCATAATCACCAAATCTTCAATAAAGTGAAAGCAGTTAGGGTACTTTCACACAGCACAGTTTTGGTGCAATTTTAACTGCGCTCCAATTAAACTGCCTTTATCACCAGCAAGCTTCTTTCACTTATATAAACTGTTTGAAAAGTAAGTGATCAATGAGTGCGTTTGTAATCCACAAGACTTCACACACAGTAATTGATTACTTACTTGAAACACCTTTCTGAACAATTTAGACAACTGAAAGAAGCTTGCTGGTAATAAAGGCAGTTTAATTGGAGCGCAGTTAAAACCGCACCAAAACTGCGCTGTGTGAAAGCACCCTTATTAAAAGTGTGTCTTACTCTAGACGACTTGTCCTGTCCTGCATTACATGTACAACCCATTGATGGAAATGGGCACTGTGTAATGCTTAATTTGTTCTATGGTATCACTACAGGGAAACTAAACACTCACTGCCAGATTGCGCAACAGGTAACAGCTAGTACTGTGATTAGCTTATCCTCAATGGAGCCTTCTAACAAGTATAAGGGTGCTTTCACACAGTGCATTTTCTTGGTGCGTTTTTGATGTGTTTTTGGATACGTTTTTTGCGCAGAAAGGCACAGCTGTTAATGCTGTACATTTCTGCACAAAAAAATGCATCCAAAAACACACTAAAAAAAGCACCAAAAACGTAGCTGCGTGGGAAAGAACCCCAAGTATACAAGTATAAGGTAGTGTAAGTTTAATTATACAAGGATTGTCCACAGCTTTGAACCCATTTTAGGCAATATAGTTTCTTTACTGTATATCCCTGCACTACAACACTCCTATCTACCATCTGCACATAAATTACTACTTTGTTCCAGAAATAGGTGTGTGTCCTTGGTTCCACTCTTTTAGCTAAGAGAGTAAAAAAAAAATTTCTAAATTAAATTGGTATTTATGCAGTTTTCAAATAAGATGCAAAGGTAGAGCTATGCCTCAGAACAGCTGCTTCTAAAATACAAACAGGAACCCTAGACAGAAACCTTGTTGATTAGAAAAGATTGGTCCCTCAATTAATTGATGGGACACCATTTATTATTGTTATATTATTAATTCCAGGGTGCTGTACATTGAGACCAAACAAAAGGACAATGGCAACACTAAATGACTAACAACTGGGAGGGAGAGAGGACCCTGCCAACGAAGGCTTACAATCTACAAGGGTGGAGGAAAGAAACAGAAGGTCTGAAACGTTTGTGGGGTGGTATAAGGGCAGCCAGGCTATTGTAGGCTATAGGCTATCCTGTAGAGAGGGTTTATCAGGTTGGTTTTGAAGCTAGTGAAAGTGAAGGAGAGTCTGATGTGTTGGGCAGTGAGTTCCAGAATATGGGGGAAGCACAGGAGAAGTCTTGGAGACGGTTGTCTGATGAGCTGATAAGAGGAGAGCAGAGAAGAAGGTCCTGTGAGGAGCGGAGGTTGCGTAAAGGAAGGTATCTAGAGATTAAGGCAGAGGTTATGGAGAGCCTTTTAAGTCATGGTTAGTGATCTGAAATGAATTAGCTGGGGAAGGGATTGGCAGAAGGGAGAGGCAAAGGAGAAGCGAGGAGAGAGGTAGTTACACGGGCAGCAGAGTTGAGGACGTTTGAAGGTGACCAAGCATGCTAGATGGGAGGCCGCAGAGAAGGATGTTGCAGTAGTCTAGACGGGAGATGACAAGGGCATGGACCAACATTTTTGTAGCATAAGGGTTAAGGAATAAACGGATTAGTGAAATATTTTTTAGGTGGAGTCGGCAGGCAGAAGTAAGGGCTTGGATGTGGGATCTGAAGGACACAGAAGAGTCAAGGGTTATTCCAAGTCAGCGGACTACTGAGGGCGTAGAGCTGTTGACAGTGATCGATTAGGTGGGGGTATAGTGTGGGATGGTGGAAAGATGATAAATTCAGTTTTCTCCACATTTAGTTGAAGGAGACGGGAGCAAAAGGAAGATATGGATGATAGACACTCTGGGAGAACAGAGCGTTAATATCTATCATAATTGCAGGCCATGAATTTACATTCCTAGAAAAATCCTTTAATGACCATGCCTGCACAGCACCAGAACTTCTTCTTACAATACTATTCATGAATATATCTTACAGTGGTACATCCAATAATTTAGACTGCAAACTCTTTGGAAGTAAGAGCTATGCATAGCGACCACAGACAAAGCCCATATACTGTGATCCTGTGTGTTACAAAGCTCTTTCATGTCACATAATGCTATATTTTAGTGAAAATTATTTGCACCCCTGTATGGACGATTTAGTGTTGTTTGCAGCACTTAGAGAATGGTATGAATTAAATAAGCTAAACACTAACGTCATGGCTCCTTTTTAACTGTTGATTTATTCTTGCTTGATATTGGATGGCGATTTCAGGTAATTAATCATTTTTATGAAGATTTCTATGCTTAAAAGGAATACCCTTTGTAGACTTCTGGGCGCGACTTTCCTTTGGGATATCTAAAAGCCTGCATAAATATTTCAACGGCACGGTGTTAATGTTGCTGGATTCAGATGCCATAAATTTTCTAATGCATTTAGAGTTAAAATAATACAGGAAGTTTGCAGGACCTTATTTGCAACTGCTGGGTGTATATTCTATGGCCATGATTGTTAGTAAGAAATCTTTTCACCAAGGCACTTCTGTCAGAGGCTGCACTGTCACTGGACCGTGTAACCTACAACTTAATTGTATGGCTGTATATAAATCTTATCATTGTATATAACAGTGCACAATGTATTCTTCTTGGGCTATTACTTCTGTAACATGAAGAAAAAATCTAATTTTCTGTCTATGAATTTCCTACTTTAAATTTTAAGTTTAATATCCATCATTTCTGAAAAGATGTAATATATTCAAAGAAGTTCCCCATTTAAAACTAGAGTCTTTTATACCGAATACTTGAATGCTAAAAATTTGCCCTGGTAGTTGACTCAACTCTTGACTCTTGGATGAGCTGCATTCGTAGCGCGAAATATACATAACTGTAAAATCAAAGCTATAATCACTATATATAAAAGGTCCAGGCAACTAAGATTGTGCTGGGGAGACTAGGGGTGTCAAACTCATTTTCGCTAAGGGCCTCGTCAGCACTATAGTATTCCTTGAAGGGCTGTGGTGTGCTGCATGGCTAGTAAAAAGCCAAACTATCCTTTAAAAGGGGTATTCCTATCACATTAGTTAGTTAGACAAAGATACATAGAGACTTTTACCAAATACATTGATGTTCTGATTTTGCTGCCTTTCAAATTTAGAGCAGTTTTTATCTTCTGTATGTTAATACCTCTCTCTGCTCTAGCAGCCCTGGCAAGGATGGTGACATCAGTCTCTGCTGTGTCTTAGTAGTAAATGAGCTTAATTATCTTTCATACTGATGTATTCTAACCCTTTACATCTCTGTAGCCTTCTGCCCTGTTGTTAAAACCCTTTCATCACCAATAAAAGGCTTAGCTAAGAATAGCAGAGCTGAAATGTCAGTCACTACTGTAGAACCACCCACAGTCTTAGCAAGAAGTGGGAACCTGAAGTTGTCTGTGAAAAGCAGGATCTGTGAAACAGTAAGTTGGGAAAACCCCTTTAACTCCTTCACGACCCTGGGCATATGAGTACGTTCCAGGGCCGCTCAGGGGCTTTGCAGGGGGATCGCTCTGCGACCCCCTCCCCCCCCTGCACAGCCCCGGGTGTTAGCGGCTGATCGCAGCTAACACCCGGCAGTAACAGCGCCGGTGGGTGGCTCCGTCCGCTGGCGCTGTTTAACCCGACCGGGCATGGTGGTGGGGAGCCTTGTGAAGGCTCCCATCACTTACCCTGGCCGGTTTGCCCCACTTCCTGTCTGCGGACGGAAGTTTGGAAACCGCCATCTTTGTACACCCTAATGCATTGCCTATGCAATGCATTAGGTTGTATTAACAATTGCGCCCCCTAGTGCTCAAAGCACCATAGGGGGACTAAATGTTACAGTAAAAAAAAAATAAAGTTTTAAAGTACAAAAAAAAAAAGTATTAAAAGTTCAAATCACCCCCCTTTTCCTATTTTACAAATAAAATCATTAAAATAATAAAAAAGTTACACATATTTGGTATCGCCACGTCCGAAAAAAAGTCCGATCTATAAAATATAACATCATTTTATCCATACCTGAACACCGTAGAAGAAAAAAAATTCCAAATGCCAAAATTGCGTTTTTTTGGTCAATTTACGTCACTCAAAAAATGGAATAAAAATGATCAAAAAAGTTGAATGCATTCCAAACTACTAGCGATAAAAAGTACACTTCAGCCCGCAAAAAATGCACCCTCACTGACGTCCGTAGGTGTTAGTACAAAAAAGTTATTGGTCGCACAAACTGGCGGCGCAAATGTCAAAAATAGAAAATGTTTGGAATTTATTTACGGTACCAAAACATAATGGAAACCCTACATATTTGGTATTGCCGGATGCGTAACAACCTGTAGAATACAGATAACACATTATATTTACCGAAGATTGAACGCCGTAAAAGCAAAATCACCCAGAAACATGGCGAAAATACTTTTTTTTCACAATTTGTCCCACTTGGAATTTTTTTTGCGGTTTCCCAGTATATTCTATAGTATAGTGAATATAGAAAGTACATCTTGTCCTGCAAAATAAAAGCCCTCATGTGTCTATGTAGGTGGAAAAATAAAAAAGTTATGGCTCTGGAAAGGTGAGGAGGGAAAAACGAACGTGTCACAAAAAAAAACACCTGGTCCTGAAGGGGTTAAAGTTGCATAATAACCATTCAATCATCCTCTTTCACAAGATCCTACTTGGTGGGTGGGTAGAATGCCTGGATAGAGCTGACAGAGCTGTGCCACCACCTGTAAGTTGCTGAGCAAAGTGGTACGGAGGTGTGCATCAGAGCCTTGAATACAAGATTTTGCCGGCTCCTGGTGATGTCCCTCTGCCACGTACTGGCTGCATCCTCCAGAGAAATTCTAGAGCCATTCCTTCTATATCCAGAACTTATCCATCCCTGAGTGCTGTGTCTAAACTATTGTGGGCCACATAAAATGAAGTGGTGGGCTAAATTTGGCCCATGGGCTTTAAGTGTAGGCTGTGAACAGAATTGAAACCTCAAACAAGATATGGAAAGGATCTCTTTTTCATTTTTTCCTGCTTCAATATTTGTGGGTAAATGGTTTGCTTAGACCAATGTCTCATTTATTAGTTATTAGAATGTCAATGCCAAGCACCTCATGTATGGAGATGCCACCACATAAATCTCTGTACAATGTATATTAAAGAACACTATCCATGGCCCTGAGTCATAAAATTGTGTTTCTTACCACAATTAGCTTTTAACATGTAGGAAAAGGTAAATTAAGACTATTATCAAATACATTGTTGTTTTGATTTAGCTTTGGTCAAGAGATAAAGACTTTCTCTTCTCTTAGAGTACAGATGTTTTTTTCTGGTTACTGACCACCTCTCCTTGCTCTTCCTTATCTCATAGCTCCATGCTGCTGTCAGTCATTTATACCATGGTGAGTCACTCCCTACAGTCTTATCTCTAGCAACGGGGTTTACTTAACTAAATGAAAAGTTTTCACTCTTTAGCGCTATATAGCTTTGTCTCTTAATAAATATCCTGTACTCATGTTACTGTAATAGCAATAGCAGGGCTGATATGTCAACTAGTGCTATAGACCAATTCAATACATATGAATGAAGTGTCAATATGAATAACATGTAGTAAACTAAAGTATAACATTTAAACCAGCAAATTACAAAAGCTGGTAAATAGAAGGTAGTCATTAAAGTGGTCATTAAGAGGAGTTCATCTCAGATATTCATTGTACAGTGCCTTGTGAAAGTATTCAGCCCCCTTGAACTTTTCAACCTTTTGGCCCATTTCAGGCATCAAACAAAGATATAAAATTTAAATTTTTTTGTGAAGAATCAACAACAAGTGGGACACAATTGTGAAGTAGAACGAAATTTATTGGATATTTTTAACTTTTGAAAAAATAAAAAACTGTGGGGCGTGCAAAATTACCGTATTCGGCCCCCTTAAGTTAATACTTTGTAGCGCCACCTTTTGCTGCGATTACACCTGCAAGTCGCTTCGGGTAGGTCTCTTTCAGTTTTGCACATCGAGAGACTGAAATTCTTGCCCATTCTTCCTTGGAAAACAGCTGGAGCTCAGTGAGGTTGGATGGAGAGCGTTTGAGCACAGCAGTTTTCAGCTCTTTCCACAGATTCTCGATTGGATTCAGGTCTGGTAGATTTGCAGTGGTCCGATACTCCTTCCGTTTCAATATGATCACTTGCACAGTGCTCCTTGGGATGTTTAAAGTTTGGGAAATCTTTTTGTAAACTTCTCCACAACAGTATCACGGACCTGCCTGGTGTGTTCCTCGGTCTTCATGATGCTCTCTGCGCTTTAAACAGAACCCTGAGACTATCACTGAGCAGGTGCATTTATACGGAGACTTGATTATACACAGGTGATTTATATTTATCATCATCAGTCATTTAGGACAACATTGGATCATTCAGAGATCTTCACTGAACTTCTGGAGCGAGTTTGCTGCACTGAAAGTAAAGGGGCCGAATAATATTGCACGCCCCACTTATCAGTTTTTTATTTTTTACAAAAGTTTAAAACATTGAAAAACTTTTGTTCTACTTCACAATTGTATCCCACTTGTTGATTCTTCACAAAAAAAATTAACATTTTATATCTTAATGTTTGAAGCATGAAATGTGGCAAAAGGTTGAAAAGTTCAAGGCCGAATACTTTCGCAAGGCACTATATATCCACAAAATAGATCAGAAATGTCCCATATCCCACCTTGTGATCTTGGCTGTACTCAGAACTCCCATTGAAGTTAACATAGAGAGCAGTGTATGCACAGCCTCCTCTTTGTTCCACAGAGAGAAATTTGGGGACCTTTCTCTCAAGATAGGTGTGAGTCCCCAGAGGTGGGACAAATCCTGTGGATGTGCCATAAATGTCTAAGATGGGAATACTCATCAAAGGTAAAAAAAATCCCACAGGCATGAAGTCTACATGTATTAGGTAACTATTAGGCCGTGTTCACACGGATTATTCCCGACGGATTTGTGAGCCGTATTGAGCTCACAAATCCGCCGTGAATAAGGGGCGGGGCCGGAGCGCGGCGGGGGCGCCGCGCCCGGCCCCCTAGGCAATGCATGGTTTACGGCGCGTGCGCGCCGTAAATAATGTGCATATCAGTTTCTCCCGCCCGGCGGATTCGCCGAGCGGAAAGGAGCGACAGAATCCACTGTTATCTATGAGTGCAGTGGATTACCGTAATGACAGGGACGGATTGGCGCCATACTGAAGCGCAAATCCGGCGCAGAGTACGGCGCCAATCCGTGCCCAAATAAGCCGTGTGAACGAGGCCTTAAGGTCTATCTTTACCTTTGAAGATGAGGGGCATAGTGGAACATCAAATAAATCTCATCATAAAATATATAAGTCTAAGCATAAATCTGCCATACTAAAAAAAGAAATATGCAAAGACTTAAGTGGATACATCAACCCACCCTATTAAGCTGTTCTGTTACTTTGCCTTCCCTCATAGCAAATATTTTTTCCCCAAGGATTATACATGTCAGCAGTGCATAGCTCATAAAGGAAATCACATGTTGTGAACTGGCTTGGCTGGTATATGAGGTGTGCGATAGGCTGCCTGCACACATACTATATCCCTGGTTGTTGTTGTTATGGATTAGATAGATAGAATGGTTACTGGTTTTGGGCCAAGTTTGGCAGTATTTATGAAACAGTGCAGTTTGTGAACTGTTCATGTGCTGCTGTGTTGAAAGTGTATTGTGAGTGAATAATGGCACCATTGTGAATACGTGATGTGGAAACTGCAGAGCACTATGGGCCACATGTATGAAAACTGTCTAGGTCTAAAATTCACTATGTTGCCCATAGCAACCAATCAGAGCTCCCCTCTCATTTTTCCATAGTACTATGTGAAATGAAAGGGGAGCTCTGATTGGTTGCTATGGGCAACAAAGTGAGTTTTAGACCTAAACAGTTTTCATGCATGTGGCCCTATGTGCCATTCATGTAAGAGGTGAAAGTCTAATACAAAGGTGAATGTGTGTCTAAAACAATTAAGCGAACACTACTGCGTATGGAGATCCAAAGCAGACGTATGGTCACTACACATCTGCTAATAAAGATGCATTGGAGAAAAAAGCTTTAATTTTCACATCAGTATCTGAATTAGACCTCCTCTGCTTAGTTGCCTTCTCTGAAGCAGTCACATTTTCTGTTTCATCAAATGGATGGAACTTGACATGTCAGGAGAGAAACATCAGAGAACAAATGCCCTGCAATCATTGCTGGAAGAACACAAGCTACAGATGGCAACTTTATGATCTGGGGAATGTTTTCATCATACTCTCCCCATAGAAGACACTTAACTGCTTTAGCTATGAATCCATCCTCTCATATCACGCACACCCAAACATGCCGCTTGTCTTCCCAGGGTGGGTGAGATCCAGCTAGATATGTCCGATATTAGTTGGAAGAGCATGCCCGAGACTTTCAAGTACTTTCATGGCTCCATAATGCTCCAGACTTTAACCCCTTAACGCCGATGCCTATTTTTTTTGTCATGTTCGTTTTCCTTCCCAGAGCTTTATTATTTTTCCACCTACATAGACATATCATGGTTTTTATTTCGCGGGATAAGATTTACGTTTTAATTTACTGTACTATAAAATACATTGGGAAACCATGAAAAAAAACGTACTTGCGGGAGTTTTGTTTTTACGCCGTTCAATCTTTGGTATAAATAATGTGTTATCTGTATTCTACAGGTTGATATGAATCCGACAATACCAAACATGTAGCGTTTTCGTTATGTTTTGGTAACACAAAAAAAAAATCCAAGCATTTTGCATTTTTGACATTTTTGCTGCAGCGCCATTTTCTGTGACCAATACATTTTTTGTACGTCTACCTACGGACTGGAGTGAGGCTGCATTTTTATTGTGTGCTTTTTATTGGTATTTGTTTGGAATGCACGTGACTTTTTTGAGCACTTGTATTTCAATTTGTAAGGGACGTGAAATAACTATAAAAACAGCAATTTTGGCATTTGGAATTTTTTTTCTTCTACGATGCTCAGCGTATGGTATAAATTATGTTATCTTTTCTATATTGGACTTTTTGGACGTGGCGATACCGATTAGGTGTAACTTTATTATTTTATGTTTTTATTTGTAAAATGGCAAAAGGGGGGCAATTAGAACTTTTAATGTTTTTAGTTTAACATTGAGTCCCCATAGGGTGCTTCACCACTAGGGTTCACAATAGTTTAAACAGAGTATTGCATTGTATGTACAATGCAATAGGGTGTACAAGTATGACGGTTTTTCAACGTTCTGTCTGGGCTTCCAGCTGCCATGTTAACTGATCGGGACCACGAGATCCTGTTGTGGAGGCCCCGACTGGAGTGAGGAACAGTGCGCGGCACCATTTCTCATTCAATTAGACGCCATGGCCTTGTTTGTTGCAGCGTCTAAAAGCTCCATCCCATGCTGTTACTGGCGGTTGTCAGCTGCAATTCCCTACAAGGCCCCTTACCAATGCTATGACATACTAGTACATATGTCGGTAAGGGGTTAAACCAATTGGGCATCTCTGGGTCCACCTTGATTGTTTTGTTTGCTCTATGGATCCTTCATCACACACCCTCCAGCTACTGTAGTTAGCATGGGCTCTAGATACCTCTGACAACTTATCAGGACCTAATTAAGTAACTACCAACTCATTTTACATTATTTTGACTTACTACTTAAGAATTTATAAAGTCATAGAATAAGAAACCAGCCCTTATATATTTCTTATTCAGTTTTGCCTTGTCAAGCATAAAGCTCAATTTTGTCCATGCTGTGAAAAGAAAAACAATTTAACTTTTCCTGGATCTACATTTGTCAGAATGGCATGAGTTCTGCTGAGAAAAGTTAGTAAAAGCTCTGCATGTGTTCTATGTTCTTCTTTGGAGCGCTCATCTATGGGATCCAAATAATAAAAATGACTTGTCTTAAATCGATTATCAAACCCAGGGCGCCAACCCCAAAAATCGGGTCAAGCTTCCCTCATCCCCTTGGAAAAAAAGGATGAATTAAATTTTTTTTATGGTGGTTTAGCCAAGTAATGTGATAAACAAAGTTAATAAATGAGGTTTTTCCAGTTTTAAAAAAGGGTTTTAAAATTCCAAAAATAAAATTGACATATTCCTATGTCAAATAAAAAAACCCCTTATAAGAAAGGGGGATAAAGTTAAATGAAATCTAATTAGATCATATAAAACACAGAGAAAAGAACACTTTAGTTGTAGAATTTCCATTACAATAAAATTATTTTTAAATATTTTAAAAAAAAAAACCTTAAACAGATCATTTTTATGAAAATTACCCCCTTTTAAACCCCCCCTATTGACTGCGGGAAAAAGATTACAGATGGGGTTCTGCATGGTTGGGTAGATGGGTTTTTTTTCCCTTCATAAATTCAGCAGATTAATACAAACAAAGCTGATAAGGTTGAAAAAAAATCCAAGTTCATGAAAAAACCCAAGACTACTCTATTGATCCAGAGGAAAACAAAAAACCCTAAGAAGCGAATGCAAAGGTCCCATAAAAGAGAAAATAATTCCTTCCCAGCTACAAATATGGCAACGGAATAAATCCCTGGAAAAACTTCCCATCTCCAGCTCTGATCTGTTAACCTGTACTATTAAGTTTTTAAAAAAAAATTTCTAAGACATCTAAATTTGACCAAGAATCCACGTAATAACTCTTGTGGAGGGTTCTGTAGTCTCACCGCTCTTACAGTAAAGAATCTGCATCTATGGTGATGGTGAAATCTTCTTTCTTCTAGACGTAGAGGATGCCCCATTGTCATAGTAATAGACCTAAGTGTAAAGAGATAACACAACAGATTTCTCTTCTGTCCATTCACATGTTTGAACATGGTTATTTGTTGCCCTTAAGCAATCTTTTTTTCCAAACTGAATAATCCCCAATTTGATAGCCTGTCTTGCAATCCACCGATTCATCTAACAATCTTGTTTGCCCTTCTCCACCCCATTCACCCCCAGCTTGTTTTTTCATAACCAGGTCTAAAAAAGTTGCTGTACTATTGGCGGGCTTTTTCTGTGTTTTAGGGAAACCTTGCCCTACAGTGATCCCTCAAGCTACAACGGCCTCAGGATACAATATTATTAATATATAATAGGGCATTTTATGTTGAGTATGGTTTCAAGAGAATGTCCCAGACACTGATCCAGCCGATTATGAATATTTTACTTGTAAAACCTCTGTATTAGTGAAGTACATGCATTGATTGGGAATCCAGCAGCGCCTCTCTACAGTACAGTAGTAAATGTACTGTAATGCTCCTTACATGTGTCAGGATGAGCAGTTCCTCTAGGTATGAGATGAGACAACTCCATTTTCTGTTTTCTGGTACATTATCACGACCCAAAGAAGCTCCTGTCCTCAAGATAGAAAGGGATTTCCAGCTCCCAGCAGCTCTAACTGTAAGGGCACGTCCCAGGCAAGGGACAAATACCGGTTGGTTTAGCCGACCGGTATTTGTCCTGTTTTGCGGCCGTCCTCGCAGCCACGGGGGAGGCGGCTTTTCTCCGCGATGAGCCCTCCGCCTTCACATTCACATGCATATATTCTGTCCGAAAACCGGACGGAAGAATGTGCTTGTAGAATGTTTTGCGGGCGGAAAAACGGCACAGTGGGGACTGCTGCACGGGTTTTCCATAGAGCACCATTGTGTTCGTTTGTGGCCGATTTTTCATACGTTTTGCATAACCACAAACCATCTGAAAAACCGTCTGAATACCCGTGCCGTGGGGACATGCCCTTATATGTAAGGGCTTACTTTTTCTTTATTTGTGATCTGCTTTATTTTTGTTCATTTTCATTATGTTAGATGCCATTTTTGTGTCTCAGAAGCAATGACTAATTTTCCATAGAGTTATGGTCTCAACACACAATGGCTTTAACATGCAGTGGTTGACGTAGAACCAAATACCATTTTATGTTGAGGGACCAGTCTAATAAGCTTTAGGTTTAATCTCGATAAATTCAGGAAACTCATTTAAGTGGTAAATTCAGGTTTCATTCAACCATCCATGATATGGCCACTTCTTAAAGAAACAATATACTCTACAAAATGGCAGGGAACCTGTATAACATTATGTTATAAAGGTCAACTGCATGGCAGTTATCATATGCATCCCTGGATAAGAAACAAACCAGACCAGAAAAATGTTTTTTCAAGCCTCATTAACAGTAACGCTTTGTCAAGCAAAAACAACTTGTCGACAAAAGATATCATATTACCCAATATGTCTCTTATCTACAAATGGCTGCCAATACACTGTATGTAAGCAAGAAAGTAGTTACATACATAAGGTATACACTGTATCTCTTGCCTTCCATTAAGTCTCCAAATTTAAAGTCTGTTTTGTGGTTGAATTTTGTTTACCTGCCACCCAGAAGTTAAATGCAATTCTCCAAAACCTTTCACCATCCAAAAGTTATTACTGTAAGGTCAAATTACTAAAATGTAGCAGGAACGAAAAGCACTGCCAATTCCTCCAATGAGCTGCAAACCTCACAGGAACCAACTTAATAAGGAAAGAATTACAATGCCTCCTTAAAATGTATTGATGATTATGGCTCAGCGATAGGAAGAATGTGAAGAAAGTAACAGCGGGCTCGTTCCAGATATTCTTATTATAAATATTAACCTAAGAAAACAAGGCTATAATACAGGAGATCCTTTCTTTATTGACACAGAACGTGTTAATAAGATATCTTCAGTGTGGCAGAATTTAAACTTCATAGAGAAACTCTGCATGGGTAAGTTGTTTTTGCGTTTGGTCTTTATCAATGTTGAGAAACAAAATAATACAAACTTCAACAATAATTTACATCATGCCAGAGTTACAGTGTCACTGTAGTCAGTGTCGGACATGTAACCACTCAGCAGCGCATACGGTGATTGGTACATCATGCCATCTGCACTGCTTACTACTGTGTGGTGTAGACCTCGGGACCCACTGAGAAGCCCACTGAGGCTTACGCTGCACGGTAGTAAGCAGCACAGGCGGTGTGATGTACCGATGACGTAACGCCCCAACAACGGACCAAGCCCCAGGTTTGAGCTTCTCAGCGCGGAAACAAGAGAGAAGTGAGTAACTATTTTTAAATAACAGGGGGCATCTATATACCCACAAGGGCTAAATATAAACCTACAGGAGGCATGTATACATCTACAGAGTTATGTAAATGTCTATAGGGTGCATGTATACACGTACAAGGGGCATGTGTACACCTACAGGGGGCCATGTGTACACCTACAGGGGCCATGTGTACACCTACAGGGGGCCATGTGTACACCTACAGGGGGCCATGTGTACACCTACAGGGGGCCATGTGTACACCTACAGGGGCCATTTATATACTTACAGGGGGCATGCATATACCTAAAGGGGGCATGCATATACCTACAGGGGCATGTAAACATCTACAGGGGCCATGTATATATCTACTGGAGGCTGTATACAGTTACAGGAGGCTTGTATGTACCTACAGGGAATATATATATCTACAAGGGGCCATATACCTACAATAGGCTGTATACCTACAGCAACCTTTATATTCCTGCAGGGGACATGTATATACCTACAAAGGGCCGTATACACCTTCAGAGAACATATATACTTACAGGAGGCTGTAAATACCTACAGGGGTTCTATCTACTAACAGGTTCTCTATATATTTACCTACCTACAGGGGCTATACCTTGAGGGTTTTTTTATACCTTCTTTGTTTAAACGGTAGTAATTATTATATTCATGCACCATACCACAATATACCTGTTAACCGGGAGATCCTCAAACTCTCTTCAATCCAGTCACTGCATTCAGTAACAGGTAATTATTCAACAACATGACATTATTTATTAAAAAGTCTTTAGTATACAAGAACTTCAAAAAGGTACAAAGGTACAAATTTGTTACGTGCGATTTCTTAATATCACTAGTCCATAGTGGCCGGTAACTCTGTATTTTTTGAGCGTTCCTTATGCAGCCGCATAGCCTGGCTTCTCCATCTTGGAGTATACAGAACAGACAGGCAGGTGCAGAGCAACCGCGCGCAATGTTTTGGGAGAATCCGAAACGACGTGTCAATTCTTGGAGCAAATCTGAAAGGCAGACCCGCCAGTCGCGATGCAAACACAAATCAGCAATCACTCATGTGAACGCCAATGCATGTTTCACATTGCTGGCAGTGTTAAAACACACTGCTAATTGTTAGATGCGTGTCTGGGTCAGATTTACTGTAATCACTTATATAAGAGTGCATGCCTGCAACTGGTCCCTACCACTATATGGTCACTGTATGGTGGTAATATTGTAGTATAATGGTTTATATTCATTAACGGTATGATGTATTATTCAGTCACTATGTGGTGGTGAAATATGGTCATGGTGTGGTGGTATTATTCAGTTACTATGTGGTGGTGTTGCGCTATATGGTCTTAGTGAAATTTTTGGTAATAGCCTTGTGATTCTGGTTTTGTGTAGAGTTGTTATTTGGTAATTGTATGACCATTATTTAGTGGTTTTATACTTCGTACTTTATGTTATAGCTTTATATAATTTTATTTATATAAAATGTACCAGGAAGGGGACATATCTTTATACATCTTTAGACCTTTTATGTTTACCACCCGGTGTCCTGCTGCAGTTAGGTGCGGAATTAGACCCCCGCGCCCCCCCTTAAAATCGGTAGTGTGATGATCACACCAGTTTGTATAAGTAGAAGCGACACCGCGTGAGACACTGTATAGGCAGCGGGGACAGGGAGGCCCAGCGGGCCCTTCTTTGGGGGGCCCCCCCCCTGGGGCCCCAAGACCCCGGTCTGACACTGACTATAGTTTCATGTGCTTTAATGATAAGTTATTAAGTGTCTGTACATGATGAGAACCCTACTCCTTGCCATTATATAACTTGTATATGGCATCACTAGTTTTCCTTTCTTCAGACGCCTCTTAATTTTATTTTTTTTCTGAGTTCAGTTCCAAGGGGGGGGGTTGTGGGGGGGGAAGGGATAGTGCTAGTTTATTTCTATCACTCAACAAAAAAAAAAAAGGGGGGAGATCTGCTTTTTTCTTTTCTTAACTCCATAATTAAAGCGCTTTCACAATACTTACCTACTATGACCATTTATTATCCAACACTTTGCAATCTCAACCTTGAGAAGAGGGCGGGGGCCCCTTAAAAAATGTCGCTCCCACGGTTTTTGGAGGCCCCCTGCTACATGGACCCAAAATGGATCTATTGTTAAAACCCCCCACTTAGTGTGTTGTATACTAATCTCGGACAGACTATGGAAATGCAAGGATCTTTCTTAGTTCTTTGAATATGCAAAATGTTGGATAATAAATGGTCATATTAATGGTCACATCATTGTATTGTGAATGTCTGCTACAATTATAGATTGATTACTAAAGCGGAGGAAGGAAATTCAGTGCAGCCAAGTCCGGGGTTGTATTTTTGTTTCACTGCAGAAGAAATATTGTGTTTTGAGTTACTTTTTTACAAAAACCAAAAATGGCAGCAGCAAATGGAATTTATGCGTACTGAGCAGTATTTCTGGGAATTCAGCACCGGGTTTTTTAACCTAGAGAATGTAGAGGCAAGGGGGGGGGTTCGTTGTTTTGCTTTGTTCCCTCCAGCATTTTTCCCCTTTCCCCTTTAAATCACAGGTTGTATGGTTAAATTTTTTTCATTGGTCCGTACCCCATTGGGGCTACAGTTAAAAATTAAAAAAACCACCAGTATTTTTTTGGGGAGGTTGTTGAGGAAATGGGGTACCTGAAGGAAACCCACACAAAGGGAAAACATACAAACTCTTTGTAAATGTTGTCCATGGTGGGTTTTAAACCCAGGACCCACATGCTGCAAGACAACAGTGCTAACCAATAAGCCAGATTTTGGTATTTGGCTTCGAAATTTGATTGTTGGAAGGGGCCATTTTAAAGGTTTCTCAATTTGGTTTTCATTGTGGAAATTTTACCCTTGGAAGTAAACAGTGTGCTTTGATTTTGCCCCATACCTCATGAGGACATTCGGTCTCTCATTTCGCTCCCCTCCTCCCCCCCGGGCCCCCTTGTGGTGTCCCCCGGGGTCTTCCTGGGGGCCCCTCTTTCTTCCCCGGGTCCCCATTTGTCCCTTCTCCTTTTTCCCGCTCCCAAACTAAAAAATTTTATAATGAAATTTCATCTTTCCACCGTGCATATCCCCCCACTGTTGAAGTCCGGTTTTGGGGTAATTTCCCTCTCTCTTTTTCAAACCACTATCCAAACCCTCACTTTACCCGCCGCCTAAACCCGAAAAAATAACTCTTGCATCCCCTCTTTCCCCCGAACCTCAAAAATGTGGCCAATGGGCCCTTGTCATCTCGTTATTACTGCAAAACCTTTCTTGGGCCCCCTGCACTCTTCTCCCCTTTCCTCCCAACCTTTGGGCCCGTCACACCTCCTCCTGTACCTCTGTCTTTCCCTCTGCCAATCCCTTCACTGTTCCCATTACCCCGCAAATTAAATTTTAAGTTATAAACCATGACCCAAAGGTCTCCTAACCCCTCCCCCCTTACATCTCTGCCTTAATTTCCCAAAATTCCCCCCCCATGCAATCTCATCCTCACGGCCTTTTCTCCGCCCCCCACAGCCCTCAATAACCCTCGCAAAGATTCTCCCCTGTTCCCCCCCCATTGGATCTCACTGCCCCCAACACATCAAGGGGTCTCCCTTTACCTTCAACAGGTTTTCAAAAAAAAACCTGAAAAACATTTCTTAGGATTGCCTTAACCTACAAAAACCTTACCACCCCCGTGTACCCCACAAATTGTCTGCCCCCCACCTTCTTCTTTCCCCCTCCATGTAGTTTTTTTAAAGGCGGATCTTTTTCCTCTGTACAGTTGAAGTATTCATTTTTTGTCATTGTATTTGTTTGACTTATGTTGTATGTAACGCCCCCCCCCCCCTTTTAATGTACAGCGCCATGGAATCAATGGCGCTTTAAAATAAATAATAAAAATAATAATGCAATCTAGAAAACTTTGAGGACTCAAGACAGATTATATAGAAAATTTTACTTACTGAAACTGTAATACTCCTTTAGGTATACTAATCTCTTACTAAATTTTGAAAAAAACTAATTTAGAAAACGTGAGAAAACCTATTGCAGCTAGTAAAATGGCACCAAGGCTCAGACGCTGCCGGCACGTGGACTCCTGTATGGCTCTGCTATATGGAGCCACATGGAACCCAAGTTTTGCCGTACAATGCTTCAAAGCATACCATCTATAGTGAGTTACTTACCTTTAGAGAGAAAAGTTCAGTACATATGGCATCTAATAGAGCATGAAACGATTTTAAACATGTCCCGAGGTTTAAAGGGTCTTATATCCCCATGAAAATTTTAAACAGTACAGTAAGACCCTATGCAGTTCCATAGGTATCCTATTACAGCTCAATACAGAACACATCTATAAACACAGATATGAAACCATATACTCTTAAAATGCCTAAAACCAAAAAATAAGCTTTATAAAAACTGAAATCACCCTAAGGCAAGTGCATTTAAGGCTATGCTATAAAGACAGCTTGGCAAATCTTCTGCATCTAAAGCTCCAGGAGATACTCTTGTTATGAATTACTTTGAGGTGAAGTAAGCCTGTCCTTAGGAGGTCTGTAAATTCCCACAAATTGTAAAATACCACCTATTGCACGTCTGCTTGCTTTTATATTGCTTATCTTTTTAGTACAAATTTCCATTTTTTTTTAAATTTTATATGCCCCTCTCCTCATCTAGTAAATATTTCATGTGACATATTTATGAGTGGAGCAAAAATAGTTTTGGGACATTTTGTCAAAATATAAAAGATACTGTTGTACTTGGTGAACTATTTTAGGTACTATACAAAATGGTAAAGTCGGTCACTGTATCTATGGGAGGCAGAAAGTTTTGTTCTAGCAGGTCTGTCAATATATATTTCCTGTGCCAGGAAACTGATTATTCCTTTAGTTTAGTAAATGTTTTTGTAATATCCAGACAATTAGCAAAGCCGGAGTTCTCACACTAAACCTTTCACTGCACTGGCCTAGACTGACAAAAATTCTAGATAGTTGCCAAAACATGAAAACAACTTTAAACAAAGTGGTATATTTGCTTTGGAGAATACATTCATGGGCTTTGCTGAAAACCTGAAAATTGTTATTCAGACTAAAATGAGTTCAATCACTGCAATAAGTAATTTTTCAGACTCCTGAGGGCTGAGATGGCACTGCAGCACACTAAGGAAAAAACGTTTGCCAAAAAGGAGGTTGAGCAATAAGCAGAAAGATGCCTATAAATCAATATGAAAGCCACAAGTTCTCTAAGGCTAACTGAGGTAATATCCAGTGTTTCAGATACCAATGGTCTCAATAACTATAAAATGGCATTAGTTTCCGATGCTATTATAAGATAGCCATATGCATTAGATGTCAGCTGAACCCATTCATTTGTATGGGGGCATCCTAACTTTCCACTTTATGTTTGGGGGAAAGAAGGATCAGACATGCAGAATTTTTAGAATAGGATAAAAAACCTCTCAATCAAGGGCCTGCATGAAGCCCTTATACCAGAAATTAAAATATGACCCACCTCCTAGTGCTGGCTCATGCCACCAAATCTCCCCACGACATGACAGGAGAGTGTAGCATGTATCCATCATTGCTGTTGGAGAGGGGAGAAAGGGAAGTTCCCCATTTATTTTCTTTAACTATGTTAAGAGGTCTATAGAGAGGAGGTCTACAAAGATTTACATAGAAGTAAACTGGAGACAATTACGTTTGGCCACCAATCTTTAGTCATATTCAATTAGCATGCTCCACATTAAAATCAGTGGCAAGGAGCAAGTGTGAAGTCCGTTCTTAAAGTTGATGTGTTGTTAAATGAAAAACTGGGCACTCCTAAGAATCTCAGCAATTCTGAAAAGGGACACATTGTGATGACTGGCCACTGGGTAAGAGCATCTAATAGGTTAACCCCAGTCCACAATCAAAGGCATTTACAATGGGCACATGAGCATCAGAATGGGATAATAAAGCAAAAAAAATTAGGCTGTTTAGTCTAATGAATCACATTTACTCTTGCATCAGATGGATGCCCAGGTCCTTGTGCATCATTTACCTGGCATCATGATGCACTATAGGAAGAAGAGAAGCTGGCAGAGGCAGTATGACGCTTTGGGAAAACATCTGATGGTAAACCTTGTGTCCTGACGTGTGTGTCGATGTGGTTTTAAAACATAAACCCTACCAACCTACAGACCAAGTATCCCCTTAGAGGAAACAGTATAGCCTAATGTTTGTGACCTACGTTAGCAGAATAATGCATTATACCTAGAGATGGGCGAATTTCTAAAAAATTTGGTTCGGTCACTTCGCCGAATTTCCGGACAAAAATAAATTCGGTCCGAATTACTTCAGGATGAATCGCATTAAAAAACGTCTATTTCCAGGCTGCACAGAGCCTGCAGGGTGCTGTAGAACGTTGTGCCATGCTTAAAGGGGTTGTCTCACTACAAGGAATGCTTTTTATGTTAAAGATCTTGCAAAAACAAGTCAATTTGCAATATATGTCCATTAACTGTGTCCTACCTATTCCTAGATATCCCCTCTTGTATGGGCTGCATCAGCTTCTCAGGTCACTATAGCTACAGACCTGTTTACGCTCTCCTAATAGGCTGCCAACACTGGTCGCTATAGCAACAGACCTGGCTTCTACTGAAAAGCCTTTTGAAGCCAGTAAACACACCCCTGAATTAAAAATGAAACCAAGAAAACAGGACTGAGGTAAGATGAATCGATGTAGTGAGACAACCCCTTTAAATATGCAGAGGGAGCTTGGTTTGGGCTTCATACAATGTTATGTTTCAGTATGACACGCACATGACTGCCGCCCTCTTAGAATCGCTTCACTATAAAATTCCCTGGGCACTTAAGAGGGGCAAACTGCCCAAAAAAACTGAAGCAGGAATGTAGCCGGGATAAAGTCATGCCAGCGAAAGCTGGAGAAAACAAGCTGAGAGCTCAGGTGGCAAAATTAGTGACAGAGGGGTGGAGGTGACGGCGGCAGCCACAGCAGCATGAGGTCAGAGTGGCACAATGACATTCTGGAGGTGGCAAAAAACAGGAGTAGGCCAAAGAGTGGCACAATGAACACGTGTGGGGGGTCACGGCAGCAGCCACAGAGCTTTAGGGCAGAGAAGTGGCCAATGACATTCTGGAGGTGGCAAAACAGTAATAGGCCCCAGAGTGGCACAATGACACAGTGTGGGGGGCACGGGCAGCAGCAGCATGAGGTCAGACAGTGGCACAATGCATTCTGGAGGTGGCAAAAACGGAGTAATTTAACCTTTGCTTGTGAATTTGCTACAGGAAAAAAGTATTTTTTGCCGGTGAAAAGACGGTTTCTTTTTGTCACCACAGTAGCAAACAACGCTCTATTAACCCCTGGATGTAAATTGTGCAAAAGAATTGAGCAGCCAAAATGAAGTGGTATTTGTATTGTAAAAATGCTGTTTCTTTAAATGAATACAACAGGAACAGGTTAGATCCCCTTGGATATTCAATGTGCTGTGAGCAGATAGATTAAAATGTATTATGAAGCTGCAGTGGACGCCACACTGGACTTCAGATCCAATATCCCAAAAAATCAGAATTGAACATTTTAAAAGAAGCAGTCTCTGAGACAAGCTGAGAAAACCCCCCCCAAAATCGCTGTATTTAAAAATCAGTTCTTTAGTAAGAGATATCATTAGCAGGGCCCCGCAGCACCTTCCCTAATCAGTACAGTGAGAGCGGTATGAGCTCCAGCGTCGCGCTCTGGACTTATATAGTGCGGGTGACGTCACAGAATCCCGCCGGTCTCTGATTGGCTTATCTCTGCACATGGGCATGCAGGCTATGCCCTTTCTTCCCAGAGTGCTTTGCCCCATGTAGCGCCATGTGGGTCGCAGCCATTTTATCAATGAAAAGCACATTTCGTTCACACGAAGTCCCCCAAAGTTCGACTTCGTTCAGAACCGAAGTTTTCCTGAAATTCTAAATGAAGTCCAGTTCGTTAGAATCAATTCGCCCATCTCTAATTATACTACACTGCAAAATAGTTTGAGAAAGATAACTGAGAATTGTTGACGTGACTAAATTATCCGGTTCTCAAGCCAATCAAGCATCTGTGGGATCTACTGAAATAACCAGTCCTATCGATGAAAGACCTACCTCACCATTTACAGGAGTTAAAGTGGTTGTGATACTAACAATATTTATCACCTGGAAAGGTAATGTATGACTGCTAGTGCTGTATTGTCAAGAAATGAGGTCCTGAATGCTTTGTTTGAATGGCGCAACAGGCAAAGGCATATACTGCTGCTCTAGTTACATTTGAGGCTATGTTCACATGGCATAATTCTGGCGCGTACAGAACGGCCGCAATTACACCAGGTGCTTTGTGAACCACGGCGCGGGGGGCCGGCAGCCCGCCGATCCCATTGACATGTATTACTGGTGGCGCATATTCCAAGCAAGTAATGGACATGTCACTTATCTCCCTGCATGTACAATACGATCGTATTATACGAGCGGGGAGAGGAGGTGTAATCCATAGTTCTCTATAAGAACTATGGATTACCGTAATTTCAGCGCGCATCTCGCTCGTATTAGAGCGCAAATACGCAGCGAAATACACGCCAAAATTAGCCTGTGTGAACATAGCCTTATGGGATGGATAATAACAGCCGCTGTGTGTGCTCTGCAAGTGTAAATGCTGCTCTATTCGGATGGGACACTCAGAACCTGTGCTTGTGATCACTAAGGGTCCAATGAGTTATATCCCCACAAATCATCATCTACCACTTATCTTATGGATAGGTGATATATGTTGTTGGTGGCACAAGTTAAAGGCTCTGCTAAATTTTTCATGCCAAATATATACATGGTATCCATCTATTTATCCATCTTTTTATATACTTATATTAATGTGTGGGTTAAAATTTAGTTTTTGTCTTTTTGGAAAAAAACTTCTTTTTTTTTTTGTTCCCTTGCATGGAATTCTTCTTCTATTCACTTATTGGCAGAATACAACACAAGGACATTTGGCTAAGAATAATAAGCTGCTTTGATCAAACTGTAGAGTGATCTATGGTGCCAGCAGCATACAATACACAAAAAATTACATAGTAAAAAAATAACAGCTCAGCACAGGGCCAGTAAATAATAACAAAAGGAAAAACTATAAAATAAATTTTAAAAGAAAAAAAAAAAAAGTTTTCCAGCATCAACTGTTAACACTAAATAAGCAAAGCTGCCCAGTAAACAGAAAAGCATGCTCATGTCCAAGCATGCCAGGAGAATAAGCATAAACACTTGGGGCTAGGAGGCCACATCTAGTACTCAGCTGGCCATCTCCCCATTTGTGCCTAAAAGTCTAAATGATACAAAGAGACATAACTGATGTTATGGACAGTAACATATGGAAGAGACTTGTATAGTATATAATATATATACAGTAAAGAAGACTTTATTGGTATAGTCAATCATGATGCAATAGTGGAAGAGAATAAAAGGCTACAAGATAGCTGGGCAGTTCATTATTATTAGCAGCATGTTTGACAATGGTCATATTCTCTAATGAGTAGAAATGTACAATTTAATAAAAGAATACACATAGTTAAATGCATCTGATCCAGTATCTATAAGAAGATAACCACTTCTGTGAGATTTCTTTACTATCAAGGAAAACCTGTGTTATATTAAGCGAATTCTAACCTTTCTTTTTAAAGAACAAACCTGTTTCTAATACCTAAACTTAACAAAATCAAGAAAAACTAAAAACTCATCCTGTCTATCAAGGGGCTGAATTCGATTATAAACCATAGTATTCCAAGTACTGTTGTTTTAAATTGTATGGTTGCCTTACAAAAGTCAAGCATCAGGAAAATCTCTCTTTATGGCCAGGTGCCACCACCAAACATAACATAATTGAAGGCTGACTAATGTTGTGCCATTCAAAATAACGGCAGAAGTGAGGGATAGTCTGCTAGCACAGACCGTACCTGAAATATAAGCATGGCTTTGTTAAATCATCTAGGAAGGACTGATTCCTATCTTGTGTTAATATATGCATGATTTGCATTGGACTCCTGTAGTCTACTGTAGTCATTGAAACCTTCAATACCCCAACTGAACCTATTCCAACCCTTTCAACTGTCGTATAAGAAATTATATTTCCTCTGAAAGAACATTTTAAATTAAGAGATATTGTGGCGTAATCCTTTTACCCCACAGGCTTACAACCCCAAACGTTACCACACACTATACAGGGCAGTGCCAGACCACAGGAAGAACCTTATTCTACAGCTGTTTAGGTCATATTTTATTCATAGATTTAAGAGAGTGTTACATATACACTTAAAATCTAACCAACTGCATAAAATACTGTACAAAATGCAGAACTTGTTATCAATGAATCTTGGGTCCTATAATCTTCACAGGAATCTTTATGGTCCAGGGGGTGAAAACTGGGAGAATCCAGGTTAAGAAGGATCTGGGCGTTCTAGTGGATCTTTAGTTACAAACAGAAATGTCAATCAGCATTTCTCAAAGGGCCCAGCAGGTATTGCTTTGTATTGAAAGGGAAGGGAAACTCACAGGACAGGGATGTAATATGACCGCTATATAAAGCTTTCGTAAACTTGTCGACTTTCTTCACTAAGATCCTTTTGTATGCGCAGCGATCTATGCTCTTTGAAAGTTAAAGGGGTTGTCTCGCTACAAGGATGCTTTTAGTAAAGTTCTTGCAAAAAAAAAGTCACTTTGCAATATATGTCTATACAGTGTCCTACCTTTCTGAGATATTCCTCTTGTATGGGCTGATCAGCTCTCAGGTCGCTATAGCTACAGACCTGTTTCATTCTTCTTGATAGGCTGCAGGGGGTTGTATAGCTAGAACTGGCTTCTACTATAGCGAAGTAGAAGACAGTAACGCCCCTGTATTAAAGTGAACCAGAACCAGGACTGAGGTAAGATGAATCAATGTAGTGAAACAACCCCTTTAAGTTAACATACTCATTATCTAAAGGAATCTGAATAGTTTTGCTTTCCTGATTTATGTTATTCTGTTGAAAAAAAAATCTCTCTTGCATAGGTGCAAAGTTAAAGGGGTTGTCTTACTACACTGATTCAGGAAGAGAGAGAAAAGAGAAAACACTTTCTTCAAGAGAGCAAGTAGCCATTGTGTGAAATCCCTGTGAGAAGCAGGGCTGCCTGGATTGTCTCAAGAAGAACAGAACAAGTGAAGCTGACAGTCTTAGTGCTTAAATCTAGAGGGAAAGGCTGCTGGGTAAAGGTGTAAGGAATTGCAAGGAGAGCAATTGTTGTTTTTGAAGAATACTGTGCATATGAAGAAATGTCTATCTGCCAAGTGTAAAGTGCTAGAAGTTGGGTTCCATGTGTAAAGCTTGCAAGACCCAAGCTGAGAAGCCTCTGTGGTTGATTTCTCTGTGCTGGTGCACTACACTATCCAGCAATTTCACACTGGTAGGCCTGACACCCACACTTGCCTGCTGCACCACACAACCTGCGTGTATGTTACACATGCGCAATTCTGTTCCACTCAGTCTATAGGACTGTAGTAGATAGGCAAGTATAGTGCTCAGCGATCTTCATAAACTTTGAACAGAGCAGTCGTTCACATGTTCGTTCCACTGCTGCACTGTTCAACCCCTTCTTCCTTTATTTTGGTGATCAGCGGGTGCCCAACTGTGGAACTCCCAGCAATCAGACATTTATCACCTTTTCTGTAAACAGGAGATTAATGACTACAGTGGGAAAACCCTTTCAAACGGGTTCTCCGGTTTGAAAAAAACTGTACACTTAAAGGGGTTGTCTCACTACATCGATTCATCTTACCTCAGTCCTGTTTTCTTGCTTTCATTTTTGAATACAGGAGCGATTTACTGGCTACTACTGGCCTGCAGTGATGAACTGTGATGACCGGGGCGTAGTATAGCAACTGTGTGGCAGCTTATCAGGAGCGATTTACTGGTCTGTAACTATGGTGACCTGAGGAGCTGATGCAGCCCATACAAGAGGGAATATCTCAGAATAGGTAGGATACATATTGCAAAGTGACTTGTTTTTACAAGTCTTTAACATAAAAAGCAATCCTTGTAGAGAGACATCCCCTTTAAAGCTACATTTTCCTATAAATTACAGCTTATTCCTGGGAGTCCCAGTGGGGGGACACTCTGTGATCCACTTTAATATAATGTACGTATACTGCCCATTATTCTATGTTACATAAAGTGAATGCAACATCTATTTGGACAAAGTGGTAACAACTTTTACTGCATGCTGCTTATTTCTATTACATTTAAGGGCAATGACTATAAATCTTTGCAATCCATTTGCTAGAAAACATCCTGGGACAACAGTTTATCTATAGTAACTGTAATAAGCGATGTCATCCATTCTACATCCCGCACCTGCCTTGTGAGTGACATCTTATATCATTATCTACATGTATTTTTAAAGAGAAACCATAAAATGAAGACTTGAGGTCGCAAACCATATTAAGTAAGGTCTTCAGAGACAAGCCTGGGAAGATTTACAAGTTTAGGAGAAGAACAGGAATACTTTAGTGGCACAATTCTGTCTTCGGTTTGTATAACCTCATCATTGTTTATGAGAAGCTGAATACTGTTGCTATTTGATGATTAACATCTGAGAGAAAGCAGCAAAGTCTGGACGACCTGTTCTAGGGATTAAAATAAAAATGTCTCTACTTTTACATCTAAGTGCAAAAATTGATGTTGGTTACGTAAGACTGTTAGTGTAGGCAAGTGGAACATTTGGAAAGAGGGTTTCACAGTTCTCTGATGACCAAATTAGACATTATTAGAATCCACAAGCATGCAGAGGCAGGATTTGTTTTCCATATGGACTATAGTTAAGTTTCCTTAGGATATCCACAAGTTTAACTGGGTTTTCCCATCTAAAAAAGTGATGGGAATTTATGCTCACTGGGATCTGACCTCTAGGACCCCCGGCAATTGTGAGAATGAAGGGGAAGCATAGATGGCTTAGCACTGCACCCATTTTAACCCTGCACAGCAGTCCATGGTGAATGGGGCTGGCTGCTGTTTCCTGTACAGCGGGGTGGCTGAAAGTGCTGCTGTGCAGGGACAAACTGACATGGGGACATACTCCGTGATATTGTAACACATGGGACGGAAGAAGCACAAGGGCCTCATGCAAATCTGTGCAAAGACCAGAATTTAATAATAATTATATGATGAAAAACATCAAGTATTTCCAAAGGTAAAATCCAAGTTTGTTTTGAAGCAAAAAAAGTCACTTGAACAGGATAAACCTTATGTGTTTCAGTCCATACAGATAAGTCCTTAGTTGTAGTACCAGTACCATATTAGATCACCCAACTCAACATCCAAATCTCCTGCTAACTCCGTAGAAGGAAAAAATGACAACCTGTAGCAGAGAGCAGATATGTCTGCAATCACAAGAAGAAATGCTGCTGTTTTTATTGCTCGCAATCTTATATGAGGAAAATAGACTGTATGATGGTATCAACTGCTTGTATGACACTGCTACTTAGTTGCTGTATGTAATTTATAGTATTTTATTACATTACTTTTGCAGTGTATGATGGTGAGGACACTGTTTAGTACTATTAATTATATATTGCCCATGCAAAACAGCTATTTGACCAAGCTAGAGCAGTGTTATGTGGAAGCAATGCTGTTTTCGCATATTTAAAGGGGTTGTCTCACTACAAGGATTGTTTTTTACGTTAAAGATCTTGCAAAAACAAATATCTTTGCCATATATGTCCATTACCAGTGTCCTACCAATTCTGAGATATCCCCTCTTGTATGTGCTGCATAAACTCCTCAGGTCACTATAGCTACAGACCTGTTTGATCTCTCCTGAAAGGCTGCCAGCACTGGTTGCTATAGCTACAGACCTGTTTGATCTCTCCTGATAGGCTGCCAGCACTGGTTGCTATAGCTACAGACCTGTTTGATCTCTCCTGATAGGCTGCCAGCACTGGTTGCTATAACTACAGACCTGGCTTCTACTGCAGCCTAGTAGAAGCCAGTAAACACGCCCCTGAATTCAAAATGAAACCAAGAAAACAGGGCTGAGGCGAGATTAATTAATGTAGTGAGACAAACCCTTTAAGCACTCTATAACAATACACCATGTAGAGGACTAGCACCAACAGAAGGTACTAAAGCTTTTATCATGTAGCACCTAGTTTGGTTTTTTAAAATCTTTAAAGAGGTTTTTCAAGATTTCTGAATCTAGATTTGATAAATGTTGAAATATAGTTACTTTACATATTATGCTTTAGTCCCCACAGCCCTGGACTTTCCATTTGGATGACAGAAGCAGTAGATGCTTATGACTGCTGGTGGGGGACTGGACCTTGCCTTCTTCATTTTGCCCGTTACACCTTAATCAAATGTGAAGCATGCTTCCTAGGTAAATAGCAAAGTGAACATGTTTCGCCAGTCCCATTTATTCAGCTGTTCTATGGGGATGCTGGGACAGAGATTTTATATGGCTGAAAAGGCAAATTTATGTGATTTTCTAACAAGAATTGGAGCCAGTTCTTTAATCCAACAAGCATGGTGGACAACAACACAAAACAGGTATTCCAGTATTTGAAAAGTTGATGAGTGGAGTTTTTTTTGGTTATTGTTGGGTGCAGTATCTGTAAAAACTGGAAAGCTGTTCATGTCAAAAGACAGGTCTATAATAAAATACCAAGCCATAGATCTTACAGCAATTTATCATTTTAATATATTCAAATAAGTTGAAAGAACCTGCCTATTGGATGCAGCATTCCTCAAGTTACATCCAAATCACTGAGCCTTGGAAGATGACAGAGTACAGTCAAACCAGAATCTCATCTACAGACAGCTGACAGGTGTTTGCTCCTTATCAGTGCAGAATAGAATACTGGTTGGCTGGGTAAGAGGCTCTAGATGTAGCTCAAAAGAGGTAACATTCCTTTTTAGGGATAAGCACCATGTAGTTGTGTGGACACTTATATCCCATTGTTGCTCCACTGAAATTCAAATATATCAAATAAGCTCAAGGGAAAATAGCTCCGACTCTGCACGCTATTATTTTCATTTATAGTGTTTTCATCCAGAACAAAAACCTTCACAGACTAACTATGAACAACTAGTTGCTTAACCCCTTAATGACCAGGCGTTTTTTTTTTTGTGACACGTTCGTTTTTCCCTCCTCGCCTTCTGAAAGCCATAACTTTTTTATTTTTCCACCTACATAGACACATGAGGGCTTTTATTTTGCGGGACAAGATGTACTTTCTAATGGTGTTATTCACTATACTATAGAATATACTGGGGAAACTGCAAAAAAATTCCAAGTGGGGCAAATTGTGAAAAAAAAAAGTATTTTCGCCATGTTTGCGAGGGTTTTGCTTTTACGGCGTTCAATCCTTGGTCAATATAATGTGTTATCTGTATTCTACAGGTTGTTACACATCCGGCAATACTAAACATGTAGGGTTTCCGTTGTATTTTGGTGGCGTAAAAAAATTCCAACAATTTTCTATTTTTGAAATTTGCGCCGCGGCGCCATTTTGTGCGACCAATAACATTTTTGTACTAATACCTACGGACGTCAGTGAGGGGGCATTTTTTGCGGGCTGAAGTGCACTTTTTATCGCTAGCATTTTGGAATGCATGCGACTTTTTTGATCATTTTTATTCCATTTTTTGAGTGACGTAAAATGACCAAAAAACGCAATTTTGGCGTTTGGAATTTTTATCTACTACAGTGTTCAGTGTACGGGATGAATGATGATATCTTTTTATAGATCGGACTTTTTCGGACGCGGTGATACCAAATATGTGTAACTTTTTATTATTTTAATGATTTTAATTGTAAAATGGTGAAAGGGGGGTGATTTGAACTTTTAATACCTTTTTTTTTGTATTTTAAAAATTATTTATTTATTTTTTTTACTGTAACATTGAGGCCACCTATGGTACTTGACCACTAGGTGGCGCGATTGTTAATACAACCTAATGCATTGCATAGGCAATGCATTAGGGTGTACAAAGATGGCAGTTTCCCCACTTCCTGTCTGCGGACGGAAGTGGGGCAAACCGGCCAGAGTAAGTGACGGGAGCCTTCCCAAGGCTCCCCACCACCATGCCCGGTCGTCGGATCGGCACAGCTATGACCGTAACGATCGGTGCGCGGCACCGATCGGCGTTCATTCAGACGCCGCGGCCATCTTTGCAGCGGTGTCTGATGGGTAAAACAGTGCCAGCGGGCGGAGCCCCCTGCCGGCGCTGTTACTGCCGGGTGTTAGTGGCGATTTGCCGCTAACACCCGCCGGCTGTGCGGGGGGGGTCGCGGCACGATCCCCCTGCAAAGCCCCTTAGCGGCCCTGTGACGTACTCATACGCCCAAGGTCGTTAAGGGGTTAAAAGGGGACTGTCTAAAATCATGAGGGCATAGCCAGCTTAAAGAGAACCTGTGACATAGATTATGCCCCCCTTGCTGAGGACAGCTCAAGCTAGTGTCAGACCTGCTGTTTCCAGCGCTGTGTCCCTTATTCTGTAAGATGCTGCAGTTTTAGTGTATTTAATGCTCAAATCTGCAGTTTTCAGCCAGAAAAGAGCCATGAAGAGAGTCTATTTTTCATGCCCGCCCACCTGAGGCTAGCCCCGCCCACCTCACAACTGACAAACCCATTACTTTGTATAGGTAGAAACATGTGAATAACTGTCAGTGGGTGGGGCTAGCCATTGGTGGGCGGGGCTAACACCTGCTTATTAAGAAGATTTGAGCATTAAATGCTCTAAAACTCCAGCATCTTACAGAATAAGGGATGCAGCGCTGGAAACAGCAGGTCTGTCACTAGCTTGTACTGTCCTCAGCAAGGGGGACATGAACTATGTGACAGGTTCATGCTTGTAGACATTATAACAGAACTATTATGTAATAGGCTCCTATACTACAATCTGATATCTTGTGCCATAATGTTACTTGAGCGGTACTAAAAAAGAACTGTGCAGGGCACTCCTTTCAGTTCATCTGTTAATTTTTAGAGTAAATAGTATGTTGGCTGTAGTTCACTTGATGATAATACTTGATGCCATTTTAACACATTTCCATATCTCATTACATACTAAGGGCGACATGAACAGGCTTTTCGCCTGTTTTCTGGCATATCCTGCGCCTCACCGGCCCGAATCCGCTGTCGGGCGCAGGGATGCGATGTTAGGTGCAGCGTTCGCCACTTTCGGCTGCACCTCACATACTATTGATCATTGGCTAACGAAAATAAAGAAATAAAAATGAATTTATTGAATTAATATTTTTTTTTGTTACCCCCATATTATTGATCATTTTATATACACATCGGTACAACTTCGGGAGTCTTATTTTATTTCGGGCATGTACAGTTTTATTACAGATTGCATTAGAAAACCCATAAGAGCGTCGCTCGCTCTCCCATTGGTCCAAATAACCGCGCCTCTTTTAACTTAGCCAATCACAAACAGAGCTCGCTCTGCATTTCTTTTCCCCATAGAACTCTATGAGAAGGTAGCTCAGCCGCTGATTGGCTAAGCAGGACGAGCCCCTCTTCCCCCAACCAATCACAGTACTAGAATATTTCCCATAGACAGTAATAACTTTTAGGGCGCCCTTCTATCGCGCCCTTCTTTCGCCATTCAAAATAGACGCACTACATATGATTGGTGGATTCATATCTTTTGCCTGGTCTCAATCAATCAGCTCTTTTCTGCCTTTTTTACTGTATTTTGAACTGTTTGCCTTTGCATTTGATTGGTCCATACTTCTCCATAGCTTATAATTGTTCACTTTCGCTCCTATTCTGATTGGTTGGTTTCTGCCAACCAATGAGAAGAGCTTAAAGAATTTGAATTTCTGCATTTCCCGGCAATTCTCTATATCCCAAATCCTAATTTAGCGCCGGTCTCGGCGACAAACGCATTGTTAGTGATTTGATTGATTTATGTTTATAGAAGGTTTCAGCGCTTTTTCAGATAATATTTTACACTTAATAAAAATGATTTTTTAAATCATACTCCATGACGCACGGCGCTGAGAGCCGAGATTTCATTGCCCCGATCTCTCCATTGACTACAATGGGACAAGTAGCTCGCGCTCTGATTGGCCGAGATAGCCAAGCCCCCGCTAGCTCAACCAATCAGCTCTTTTCTGCACTTTGACTGTATTTTGAACTGTCCCGCCTTTGAATTTGATTGGTCAATATTTCTCCATAGGTTTTAATGGTTCACTGTCACTCCTATTCTGAGTGGCTGGATTCTGCCGACCAATGAGAAGCGCTTAAACAATTTGAATTACTGTATTTCCCGGCAATTCTCTATATCCCAATTCCTTATGTAGCGCCGGTCTCGGCGACAAACGCTTTGTTAGGGATTTTATTTATGTTTGTTTATAGAAGGTTTTAGCTCTTTATCTGATAATGTTTTACACCTAATAAAAATGATTTTTTTAATCATACTCCATGAAGCACGGCGCTGAGAGCCGAGATTGCATTGCCCCGATCTCTCCATAGACTATAATGGGACAAGTAGCTCGCGCTCTGATTGGCCGGGATAGCCAAGCCCCCGCTAGCTCAACCAATCAGCTCTTTTCTGCATTTTTACTCCAGGTTTTAATGGTTCACTGTCGCTCCTATTCTGATTGGTTGGTTTTTGCCGACCAATGAGAAGAGCTTAAAGAATTACTGTATTTCCCGGCCATTTCGAATATCCCAATTCCCGATGTTGTGCCGGTCCCGGCGACAAACGCGTTGTTAGGGATTTTATTTCTGTTTGTTTATAGAAGGTTTCAGCTCTTTTTCAGAGAATGTTTTACACTTAATAAAAACGATTTAATTACTAATACTCCATGCCTCACGGCGCAGAGATTTCAGTGCACCCATCTCTCCATAGACTACAATGGGAGAAAGTAGCTCGCGCTCTGATTGGCCGGGATTGCCAAGCCCCCACTAGCTCAACCAATCAGCTCTTTCCTGCATTACTGTATTTTGAACTGTCCCGCCTTTGATTTTGATTGGTCAATACTTCTCCATAGGTTTTAATGGTTCACTGTCGCTCCTATTCTGATTGGCTGGTTTCTGCCGACCAATGAGAATAGCTTACATAATTTGAATTACTATATTTCCCGGCAATTTCCAATATCCAAGTTCCTGATGTAGCGCCGTTCTAGATTTTTGTAAAGTGATTTTATTTATATATATTTTTTTAGAAGGTTTGAGCTCTTTTTCTGAGAATGTTTTATGCCTTTATAAAGGCGATTTTTTGATTCCTACTCTGATTTCTCGCTGTTTTCCAGCCTGTCTCGATTCGGAATACGTGTTAGGCGCAGTCCCGCACTGCACCTAAGTCCAGCACTGCGCCCCAGACACTGGCGAGGCGGACTTTACACCGCATGTATGAGCGCACCTCGGCACCGACATAAATCAGGCACAAATTTCGCCGCATGTCGCCCTAAATGTTTAAGAATGTCAATACTTATTGCATAATTTAAATTGAATTACAGATGCAGCAGAGCTTTGCTTATCTGTTACATCCAATTGTGGTAAACGTAATATTCTACATAGGACTGTAGGTTAGCATCTTCTTAAAATCTACCTAGACAGTGGTTGTGATGCAGCCAAAAGAGTTAAATGGGTTTTCTCAGTACAAAATTTAGCTTTCAACGTGTAGAGACAGATAACTTTTCCTAAATACATTGGTCTTTTGATTTGACCTTAGTCATGAGATTAGAGATTTTATCTGCTGTGAGTGCACACATGTTTCTTTGGTTCCTGGACCATAACTCTGCTATCTGATTAGAGCAGAAAGCAAGGAGTGACCTCACCATGGATGGAGCTCACTCTAAGCAGACTAATTATCTATAACAAGATTAGCGATAAGCAATTATTTTCACTTCTCTCAACACATGTAGCTTTTGTTTACCAAAGATTTCCTGCACTTGTGAGCGTCATAGCTAAGCTAGTTACAGAAAGGTTAAAATATGCCAATTACTGCTATAGGACCCCACAACCTTACGAGACCAAAGTGAATGAAAATCTGGCTGTGACTGTGAAACTGTGTGGTGAGAAAACCCCTTTAAGCACTCATTTAGCTTTGCTACATCTCTAGGTGCTTCTTGACGAGCTTTTGATGAATATTTAGGTATGGATTTGGCTTTAGACTTACACTTGTAGAGGCAACAGCTTCTTGAACACTTTTCATGACGAATTCATGTGTGATTCTCCGGGTGGGTAATTCATTGTAGAGGGAGTTGATTAAAGCAACCTTTGCTGCATCCCGTCGTGCTTCGGCTCTACTTGTGCAGCACTGAGAAATCAAAACAGATACAGCAGATTACCATCACAGTGTGTATTATTGAGAGACACGTAAGCAACATAAACTACCTTATGATATGACATTTTGAAAAAGGGCATTAAGAAGAAGGTCCTACAGGGTTAGCCAATGTCTACACCGCAAATGTTAAAATTTTGTACTGCGCCTTACCAAGGTTTCTGCACAAAAAAAAACATGGCTGGATTTCTGATTTTCTAGTACATTGAAAAGAATCCTCAATGAATCAGTCGGGAGATAGAACATGTTCTATCTTCCAGCAGAAGGTTGGTGGTTTCGATAACATAAAGAACAAAACCCGTGCTGAGTAGACTACAGCATGAATTTTCTATTGCCCTCTATGAGGTACTGGTTACAGGTGGATTTTCAGTGGATTCTAAATATTGAATCCAACCAGAAGCCAGCGCTATGTAGACATGGCCTTACACTATTGTTACAAAAAAACACATTAAGCAATACTAATTAGATAATAAGACAATTTTGTATAGTGGGGATCTCTCCACAGACTAGTTTGACCTTTATGGTGCCAACAAATAACACAAAGATTAGTATAACATAAATCCCCTAAGGACATTCTAAGTTCATAAAGGGGGTCCTTCAGAACTCTCTCTAAAAGGCATGGCTGGCAGCATATAGACTGTCTTAGTTTTAGTGGGTTCTGTACTTTACTTGTCTTTTTCGGCAGTACTATTGCGGGTGAGCTAAATAGTTTCTACTGTTCCCCCCCTCCCCAGATGTACTGTTTCCCCCAGATTACAGCTGAATAGTGGGGGGCCCTAGAAGAAGGATATGATACCATCAAGTTGTCATCAAGTGACCTTCTAACATGAAATTGCTTGCTCAAAATTGGTGACATCTTTAAAGGATACCAAACACTTGTAAAAACTTTGGATGTCCTCATTTCTGCAAGTAACCGTCAGAATACTTTGAAAAAGTCTACCAATGTATACCGCATTAGAGCCATAGGAATATTTAGAGCAAACAGCCTCTTTTTGACTAGGTTTGCTCTATTTCCTATCAGTTTACAACTCATGTGCTAGACAGGTAAGTGTAACCAGTCACACTATATTTGCCCTAATATTTCCTATGGCTCTGCCAGAGTACCCGTTCAGATATTTTTTTTTTTTAAAGGGAATAGGTCATCAAAAAATGACTTATTGTTTTACTTACATTTTTATGTAAAACAAATTTTTAAGAGTTTTTGGTTATTTTTTTAAATTTTCCATATCACTTTCAATATTTTATAATTCTTAAGTCTTGCAGTTTTCACTTTTGCCACTAGGCCTAATAATAGTCTGACACCTCCTGTTCTGTAGAGAAAGATTTTCAGTAGTCTTCTCATTATCAGCACAGGCAGGATTACACTGACACCAATGTGCATAGATAACACAGGATCCACCAGTCACAATAGAAGATGTCACAGCTCTCCCTCTCCCTGCACACTGACTTCTTCCCAGGCTTGCAGAACGTGACTAGAAAACTCTGGTATAGAAGTCAATGAGACTGATCCAGTTCACCGGCTCCTATGTGCATGAAGCTGCTGTAAAGCATCTCTCTAACTGCTGTTAAAAACAGTGCAGGCAAGAATGCTGTCCCCACAATTGTGTTTTACTTACTAAAAAAAAAAGATTGGCGACAGATTCCCTTTAAGATACCCCAACCGACAACGGTGGCAGAGGCAGAAAATGTGATGCAACTAGGACCGGAGACATCAAAAGTTTTGATCTGTGGTAGACGCCCACTGAACACTAAGACAAAAAGGTGGCTACAAACAATGTGTCTCTTCAACTCATAGAAAGGCTTTATATGTATCCATAGACCACACACTTCGGGTGACATGTATGTACAGGCCTGTGTGCTCAATGTATGAGCAGGCACACTCCAATTTTAGCCGCATTATAAAGCGCCTGCAGCACTTTGTAATGCACCTTAGATCGGGGGCGTGTTGGAGGTGTGTAGCACTACAACTGTATTATTCTACACATTTAAGTAGTAGAAAGTACTAAATCTATGACCCGCAGTAGAACAGCTTCATGAATTCAGGCGCATTCTACGCTACTAATGCGTGCAATAAAATTGGCACCTGGGCACCAAAAATGAAACATGTCGCCCTTAGTTCTCAGAGGAGAATGATCAGACATGAAGGGACACATCATTGGGGGTTTCAGCACCCAATCTCTCACTGATCACTCTACAATTTGTTATGTGAGAAATAGAGTTTGGGAAGTAAATACCATAGTAGAATCACCCCCCTTTCACACATGCTCTGTAGTAGTGATGAAAGTTTAGCAGTAGTACATAAGGAACATGTTGTAGTTGGTTGGTCCACTTAATAATGGACTTTTTTTTTTCTCCATAGATCGGCTCTCAGACAGAAAAACAAAGCCACTGGTCCTGTTAGTTGTGTGTTCAGGCAAAACACAAACTATTTCCAAGTGGCTGCAATTTTAGTAAAATTATCTCAGTTACCCTAAAGGGGTTTTCCAGGTCAAGATTTAAAATAAGGTGAAAAAAATTGTAGTTACCGCTCCACTTAGGGGCTGTGCACACGACCGCCAAGGGACGGCTTTTCTCCATGGTTTGCGGAGAAAAGCCCTCCCCCTTCGCACAGACTTCTGCATATTCCGTCTGAAAACCGGATGGAAGAATGAACATATCCTATGTTTTTCGGGGTGCCGGCGGTCTGAAAAACCGCCGGGCGGAAAATCCCCACTGCACAGATTTTCCATTAAGGTCCATGTACAAGTTTTTCAGCCGGTTTGCAGCCAGTTTTAAAAACAAAGAACCGGCTGAAAAACCGTGCCGTGGGGACATGGCCTTAGGGTATGTTCAGATGGCATACCTTCAGTAGTTGTTGGCTAGAACGGACTTTCAACCCAAGGCAGCTCTCTATCTTATATCCTTTCTATTTCTCTGCGCATAAGCTTACTTCAAATCAGATCACCACCTGTGCAGCTGTGGATTTACTGCAGCAGCTACGTGCCATTGTCTGACTTCAGTGACCGCTTTGGACAGTAATGGCAGGGCACCAGCAGGATTGGAATGGAGGTGCGTGGGGAGTGAAGAATTACTTTTATGTTTTCTTACAGCACCAGAATGATTTTTATTTTAAGATATTGACATGGAAAATGCTTTTAAATGAGTCCATGGAAGGGAAGGAGGCAGAATGGTAATTGGCAAAAAGATTTGGCATCATTGCATACACAATGTCCACAGACTTTTCTTTTAATCTTTCTAGAAGAGACATTGTTACAGTAAAAAAGCAACTCTAAGGCTATGTCTATACAGCGTAGGTTCTTGACCGGATTTACGGCAGATTCAGTATTTAGAATTCGCCAAAAATCTGACTTTAACCAGTGCTCTATAGAACTCAATAGAAAATCTGTGCTGTAGTCTACACAGCACGGATTTTTTATTAAGGATTTTTAAACCATTGGCTGTTGGGTCATGTTCTCTCTTCCCTCGGATCCCTGTTGGATTTCTGTAGCCTCAATGCACAGGGCCAGCGGGAAATCCAAAATCCGTCCTCGTTTTTTTTAGGCCAAAAAGGCACCAAAAACCGCGGCGCAGTGAAGTTAAAATACCGGCTGATTCCCGACCGTATTATAACTTAGACTAGCCTACTGAGAGATTTGTCCCTAAGCACAATACAAATCAGACCATGTGATTTACGACGTGCTTGGTAAGGATCTTTTGGCAAATAGAACATGTGTGGCTTATATTTGATACTGTTAAACAAGGCCCATTTTCACCTTTGTTTTCTTTCTACTTGCTTTAAATTTTCCATGTACATCCTATTTCCTCCAAAATCACAATTAATGTGCCACAATTCAGCTTTGCAGTAACTTTTCAGTATTGACTCAGGGGCAGCCTCAGTCACTGAATCTCCTTATTTCCCCATTTAACTCTTCAAAAAGACATACTCAAGGCATCATTAAGCGTGCAAATTATTCCTTTTACTTATATCTTCACAACGTATGCCGTATATATTGCAGACGATACAGTCCAAATACAGCCTTTCATCGTTATAAACAGCATAAAATAAAGTCAATACTGCATTCATTTCAGCTTATATCTTGATAATGTGAAATCCAGCAACAGAGCTGACCAAAGAAGCGTCCATATTCAACGCTGCCAAGCGACGTTTCGGAAAAAACAAACGGGAAATAAATCTCTCCCAGGAGCAAAAATATAAAGTCTAAAAAATATATGTGATTCACTGGATTTAGACTATAAAACTTAACTTTTAATAAATATGCAAATAAAAGGAGTCAGATATACTCCAAAATACACACAGCCAAACAATTGAAGATACTATCCCTAGATACTGACCCTAAAAGGGAAGCTACCTATTACAATTGTGGGGTGTTTGTCCCAATAAGGACGATCCCACCTGGAACCTAAGGGGAAATATATCCCTAATTAGACCCTATACACAGGAAAAATATATCATATTTAGATTACCTGTGCAATGAATACATAAAGAAGATGATACAAGAAAACCCCTAAATCCACCATAGAACGGATAAGGATATCATATACACTCACCGGCCACTTTATTAGGTACACCATGCTAGTAACGGGTTGGACCTCCTTTTGCCTTCAGAACTGCCTCAATTCTTCGTGGCATAGATTCAACAAGGTGTTTGCAAACGATGCTCAATTGTACCAAGGGCCCAAAGAGTGCCAAGAAAATATTCCCCACACCATGACACCACCACCACCAGCCTGAACCGTTGATACAAGGCAGATGGATCCATGCTTTCATGTTGTTGACGCCAAATTCTGACCCTACCATCCGAATGTCGGAGCAGAAATCGAGACTCATCAGACCATGGCAACTTTTTCCAATCTTCACTGTCCAATTTCGATGAGCTTGGGCAAATTGGAAACCTCAGTTTTCCTGTTCTTAGCTGAAAGGAGTGGCACCCGTTTGGTCTTCTGCTGCTGTAGCCCATCTGCCTCAAAGTTCGCCGTACTGTGCGTTCAGAGATGCTCTTCTGCCTACCTTGTTGTAACGGGTGGCTATTTGAGTCACTGTTGCCTTTCTATCAGCTCGAACCAGCCCTGCCCATTCTCCTTTGACCTTTTGGCATCAACAAGGCATTTCCGCCCACAGACTGCCCCCTCACTTGATGTTTTTTTCTTTTTCGACCATTCTCTGTAAACCCTAAGATGGTTGGGGCGTGAAAATCCCCGGAGATCAGCAGTTTCTAAAATACTCAGACCAACCCCTTCTGGCACCAACAACCATGCCACGTTCAAAGCACTCAAACACCTTTTTTTTCCCCATACTGATGCTCGGTTGAACTGCAGGAGATTGTCTTGACCATGTCTACATGCCTAAATGCACTGAGTTGCCTCCATGTGATTGGCTGATTAGAAATTAAGTGTTAACGAGCAGTTGGACAGGTGTACCTAATAAAGTGGCCGGTGAGTGTAGATCACCAAGCCCAACGCGTTTCATACCCCAATATGTGGGGACTCATCAGGGGCGTTGAATATGGACGCTTCTTTGGTCAGCTCTGTTGCTGGATTTCACATTATCAAGATATAAGCTGAAATGAATGCGGCTAAGTATGGACTTTATTTCATCCTATTTCATCCCCTTGCTCTGCACCCTGCTCTACCATTATGTTATGAATCTTTCCCCTAACTTCTCTTCATATCAGTATAAAAGACACCTTCCAGTTATTGTTCAGGTTATTCCTTTAGACCTGCAGTTTCTTCATCTCTTGACACATGATACTAATCACCATATACAATAACCTGACCCAAACCCTACACTCAGCACGTAAAGGTTCTAAATCTGGGATGATTTTTTTTTTCTTATCTCTTGCCCTTTGATCTAGAGGTAAACTATGATTTCCATCCTTTTGCTGAGGAGGAAATGTGTCATGTTGATGGATTTAGTTGATACATATTGATCTGGTTTATGATGTTAGGCATATTTATATAATAAAAACCATTCTTAAAGTTTCATTCCCAAACAAACATTAAGGATGAGCATGTAACCGGATACTGGCTGGAATATAACCAGATACATTACTTTATATTCAAAAGGAAAACATAGATTGTGCCTGGACATATACATGACCTGTACGTCAAAGATTAAGTCACAGTATCAGTAATCTAATTAAATGTGACATACTAAGACAAAAAAGCATATTTTAGTTAAAGGGGCCCTGACATCAGAAAGGAGTATTTTTGTTAAAAACCAATGTTCCTGGAAAACTATTTATTTTTTAAATTTTTTACAATATGTCTTTTTTATGTTGACAGTGCAACACAATTAGAAATTACATATAAAATATTGTCCTTCTCTAGTGGAGAGAGACAACTTTTGTTTGGCAGGGCAGACTAATCTTACTTTACTTCAACTGCTATTTAGCTCTATATAGTCTCATTACAAATAGTAGGTAATGCTTTATTGTTTTTTCAATAGGGATGCATTAGATTACACTAGACCAAGAGCACATGAAAGGAAAATAGAGTAATCTTTTTCTGCACTGTGGAGGGCGGGGGTTCTCCACACTTATCAAGTTATTGCTGATAATATTAACAGGATCATCAAGCAATCCTCTCACTACTGTGCTATCAGAGCTCACAGAAGGGAAGTCAGAGAGAGTAATGTAAATAGGGGAACATTAAAGAATTATATATATAAAAAAACCCCAAAAAAACAGTCGTATAGTCACATATTGCTTGTCAATATGGTAGTGTCCCTTTAAAGAGGTTGTCCTGCATTGTAAACACATTGTTGCATTGTTGCTATAGTCGGGATCAGAGATATCTCAAATTTCAGCTGTTTGACTCAGAATCAGAACCCCACGTCACGATCAGGAGGGTGCTGATGGGTCATGGCAGCCAGGGACTTAGTAGGATAACTTATTTAGGCAAAATATACTGTCATACACATGTACTGCAGTGCATCATACATGTGCTAAATGACTACAAAAAGGTAAAAAAAAAAAAAAACTTTAATAAAAAGTCAAAAAATAACATTCTTTTTCCATTTACTACGTAATATGAACAATAAAATGCATTTTTATTGTCACATCCATAAAGTTCAAAACTATTATCCTAACTAATATTGTGTTTTAAGAACACCATAAAAGTAAATAATTCAACAACTGTTTTTGCAAAACCTCACCTCCCATAAAAAAATTAAATACAAAGTGATCAAAAGTTGTATGTACCTCATAACAGTACTAATAAAAACTACAGCTCGCCAGAAAAAAAACAAGCCCTCACACAATTACATCAATAGAAAAAGTTCAGGCATGTCCCCAAACGGCCCGAGGCAAATACCGTCAGTTTTTCCTACCCGTTTTTTTTTTCCTGTTTTAGTGCCATCCCCACGGCCCTCC
This sequence comes from Phyllomedusa bahiana, assembly GCA_025379985.1. NCBI lineage: Eukaryota > Metazoa > Chordata > Amphibia > Anura > Hylidae > Phyllomedusa > Phyllomedusa bahiana. The sequence goes on along the minus strand of JAODAL010006273.1, from coordinate 87,355 downwards.
CCCTTCACATTGACATGCACATATTGCTTCAGAAGACCGGATGGAAGAATGTGCATGTTCAATGTTTTTCGGGCAGCCAGCAGTTTGAAAAAACGCTGGGTGGAAAACCCGTGCAGTGGGAACTATTGCACAGGTTTTTCCCTGAGCCCCCTTTGCTCTTTTCGGCCCGGTTTTTTTAGACGGGTCCCGCAAAACCCCAAACCCCTAAAAAACTGGCCGTAAACCTGCCCTGGGGAAAATGGCCTTATGGTTTGAAGAATATGAATATTTTTTTAAAAAAGCAAAAATATTAAAAAATTTCTGATAAAATTTCTTCCTATAATTTTTTTTTTTAACTACTAATACATCAAATGGTCCCACTAAAAACACAACTTGTGTTTCAAAAAAAAGCTCTCATATTGAAGGAAAAATATAAGGTTTATGTAGGGAAGAGATGAAAAAATGAAAAAAAAAAAATGTGTTTTCACCAGGTCTTCATCAGTTGTTTGATGACCGGAAGCTCAGTAGTTCTGTGTTTGAACACCGAGGAAGCAGCTCAATGTTGAGCCCAGAAGATCAGGTAACTAAAGGGTTTTGACTTTATTCAGGGCAGCCTTTAAAGTCTTAGGGCATGTCCCCACGGCACGGGTTTTCGGACGGTTTTTCAGCCGTTTGCGGTTTTTCAGACCGCCTGAAAAAGGTGGAAAATGAGCACAATTGTGCTCTATGGAAAACACATGCAGCAGTCCCCACTGCACGGGTTTTCCGCCCGGCGGCAAAACACTGAGCAAGCACCATCTTCCGTCCGAAAACCGGATGGAATCTGTGCTTCTCAATGGGAGGGGGAGGGTTTTTCCCTCCCTCATTGCGGAAAAAAGCCATCCCCCCCACAGCCGGAGGACGGCTGCAAAACAGGACAGATACCGGCCGGCAAACCGGCCGGTATTTGTCCACTGCCGTGGGGATGCACCCTTACACTTTTGGTTCTCCCAAGGCTTTCAACAGGAGGGAGGAAATAGGGAGAGAGTCACCAATACTGGAGTTAGAAGAGTTAGATTACTTCCAGACTGGAGTGCCTAGGTCCCACGTGCAGAGCTGATTCTTGGGTCCCACTACTACATCACTGCACATACAATGCATGACTCTTGCACTTTGTCTCTTTCTCTGCTTTTCTATCTGAAAAGCAGCCCTAGACTGCCATGCCCAGGGACTCATCACGGCTAAGAGCGTACCAAAGAGGCGGGGGAGGGAGAGATCCCGATTCCCTGTGTAGAAAAAGTACAGCAAAATATTCTAGACAGTTCTACAGGACAAAAAAATACAGTTTTCAAACAGGAAATGCCGATTCTCAGCTGTAGAAAAAAAGAGGATGCATTCAGCACAGGAAAAATGAAATGTGGTATAGAAAACATTAAAGGCAGGCGAGTGATGCAGTAGATACCCCCATTGAGCCCCTGAGCAAGCCCCTGAAAATAGCAGGACTGGGGCTGCTTTTCAAGGTGAAAGGAAGAATGCAAAAGGCATGTGCAATGATGTATAGCTGTAGGATGAGCCCCAAGAATTAACTTCACTTGTGGGTCCCAGGCACACAAGTCGGACATTGTGCATGATATTAAAATGTTTATTGTGCAGTGAATAACCCTTTTAATTTCTGCAAATGAGGTTGAGATAAAGTCTTAGGGCACGGTGGGGCTTATAGTGCTGTAACAGCTGAGGAATGACAGGTTGGAGGCACTGTTTTTTCCACCTTAAAGGGAATGTGTCATCATAAAATGACATTTTTTTTTAATTCACTTTTTATTTTAAAACACATTTTTTTAGGAATTTTTGGTATTTTTTTTTATTTTTCCTATCACTTTTAATTTTTTTTTAATAATTTTAAGTCCTGCATTCTCACTTTGGGCCCTAAACCTAATAATCTCTAACACTTTCCTTTTTTGTTTAAGAGTTTTTCACAGGCTGCCATTAAACAGTAAGAGCAGGGGCAAACCCGAAAGGGGAAAACCATTGTGCACAATAACACAAATCCACCATCACAAGAGGAGAGTCACAGCCCCCCCTCTTCCCTCCTTCCCCAGTGAAAACTCTCCTATACAATCTAAGGGGCAGAATCTGTCAAGAACCCTAGTGCAAAGCTGCGTAAAGTACTCTCTACTGCTTTAAAGCATGCAAGCAAGAATGCTTCCCCCAAAACATATATAGACGGCTGAATAGAGAAACAAACAATCGGGAAAAAAAAAAGCTGAGAGGAAAAGAATGGGGACGGGGGCTTGATTTAATAAGTAAAAAAAAAATTGGCGACAGATTCCCTTTTAGCTGCCATTTACACTTTCCTATTCTTAATGCACTATTTAAGTTTATTTTACTATTTGTTTTCTATTCCTAACTATTAAAAGAAATGAGACGGGACAGCTACAATGATATGGGCATGTTAGGGCATATATTATGGCTGAACCCAGGTCTCGGCATCTTGCTACAAAGACATACCCCCCGGCCACTTATTAGTACCCATGCTAAAAGGGGTTGGACCCCCTTTTGCCTTCGAACCCCTCAAATTTTCGGGGCATAGTTCCACAAGGTTTCAACGAGCCAATTGGTACCGGGGGGGCCCCAAAGAGTGCCAAGAAAATATTCCCCACAACCAAACACCAACCACCAAAACCCACCTAACCGTTATACAAGGCAGGATATCCTGCTTTCATGTTTTTTTGACTCCAAAAACTACCCTACCATCCGAAGTCGCAGCAAAATCAGACTCATCCCCGGGGCAACTTTTTTCCAATCTTCAACGTCCAATTTTCGATGACGGGCAAATTGGACCCCTCATTTCCTGTTCTTAGCGAAAGGAGGGGGCCCCCCGTGTGGTCTTCTGCTGCGAGCCCATCTCCTCAAAGTTCGCCGTACGTGCCTTAAAATCCCTTTCTGCCTCCCTTGTTGAAAATGGGGGGCTATTTTGAGTCACTGTTGCCTTTCTATCCTCGAACCATCCCCCCATTCTCCTTTGACCTCGGGCATCAAAAAGGCATTCCGCCCACAGGACTGCCGCTCACTGGATTTTTTTCTTTTTTCGGGACCATTCCTGTAAACCCCAGAATGGTTTTTGCGTGAAAATCCCAGAGATCACAGTTTCTGAAAAACTCAACCAGCCCTTCGGCACCAAAAACCAGGGCCAAAAGTTCAAAGGCACTCAAATCACCTTTCTTCCCCATACGATGCCGTTTGAACGCAGGAGATTGTCTTGACCATTCTACAGCCTAAATGCACTGAGTTGCCGCCATTGATTGGGTGATTAAAAATTAAGTGTTAACAACAGTTGGACAGGGTACCTTTAAAAGGGGGCCGTGATGTAAATATGCCTTAAACCAAAATAACTTTTTCTATAAGACTATTCTATGAATTTGTGGACTCAAAATAAGACAAAGATTCTGGTTTGTAACATAAGTCACTTGCAAGTTTGTGCCAGTTTGAGACATTATACGATTTAATAGAACAATATTGTCAAAACCAACAATGTTTTGTAATCCGTGCTATGAGCCGAGTAATTTTATATACTCATTTGTTATTATTTCACCTATGGTGCAGTTTAAAACCACAAATTAATTTTAGGCTCTGCTTTCATAAACCACTTTGTCTCACACAGTAGCAGTAGGAGACAGTTGTTTTGTTTCCCAGCCGTTCGTTGGAAGGTCCTGGGATTTCAGCTGTACGAAGTGTTTGGTTTAAATCATCATACAAATCTCACTCCATGATAGTCCTGCTGCGCTGCACTGTGAAATACTGTCCCCATCCACGATAAAACAAGAAAGCAGCAGCAATAGTATCATACAGGGAATACAGTAATGACTTTACTACCACATACAGAGAGACTATTTTCAAATATTTTAGTCAAAAGCGCAAAAACTGCATAACCAAAAATGCAGTCAGTACAATAACATTAAGATCTTTCAATTTCTCACATGAGCTTTATTCACAACATTAAAATATTGTACACACAACACAATCATGTTTGTGACATGCACAGACAAAAATATAATAAAATATAATCAAATATAACCTTCATTCTTGTTCTAAATCAAGAAGAATCGGAGTGTGTTAACCTCAAAACATAACTTTTATTCAATATTTAAAATAAATGAGCAACACCCAAGAAATCACCTTGGTAACACCCAAAGAATGCTCTGTAGACAAGCGCCTACTCTTAATATTTATGGACTGTATAATAACGGGGTATGTACGAAAGGATTGGCGCAATTCTAATGTGGTGCCAATATTCAAAAAGGGGTCAAAAAGTGATCCCAGATACTATAGGCCGGTAAGCTTAACCTCTGTTGTAGGTAAAAAGTTTGAAGGATTTCTAAGAGATGCCTTCCTGGAGTATCTCACTGAAAATAAATGTATAACGGCGTTCCAGCATGGGTTTCTGAAGGATCGGTCCTGTCAGACTAATCTCATCAGCTTCTATGAGGAAGTCAGTTAGACTGGATCATGGTGAGGCATTGGATGGTTTTCTAAAGCATTTGATACGGTGCCACATAAAGGTTGGTAAGTAAAATGAGAATGCTTGGACTGGAGGAAAATGTTTGTAAGTGGGTAACTGGCTCACTGATAGAAAACAAAGGGCGGTGATTAATGGTACAGACTCGGACTGCCAAGGGAAATAGGACCATGGGGTGTATTTAAAGGGGCATAGATACACATGATACGAACATCATTCTCCCATTAAACAAATCATTGGTCAGACCACACATGGAATATTGTGTACAGTACAGTTTTGGGCACCAGTGCACAGGAAAGACATTGTAGAGCTTCAACAGGTTCAAAGGTGGGCAACGGAAATAATAAAAGAATTGTGTGGGTTACAGTACTCAGAAATAAATATTTCAAAAGGTCAATATATCTAAAGATCACTCCTATGATCTATTCATACAGGACTGTATCTACAACAAGGGGGCATTCCCTATGTCTAGAGAAACGAAGGTTTCTACATAGACATAGAATGGGATTCTCCACTGTAAGAGCAGTGAGACTGTGGAACTCTCTGCCAGAGGAACTTGTCATTGTGAATTTACTAAAAGAGTTCAAAAAGGGTCTGGATGCATTTCAAGAGTGTAATAATATAACAAGTAATATAGACTAGGATTCTGGAGAAGGGTCGATGATCCAGGGATTTTTTCTGATTGTCAGATTAAATTTTTTTTCCCGAAAATGAGGATAACTGGCTTCTACCTTATGGGGTTTTTTGCCTTCCTTTGGATCCCCATTATAGCACAATGGGATGAACTGGACGTCTGTCTTTTTTTGGCCTTGCAAACTATGTAACTATGCAATATAGACGCGCTATATAATAGAGGGCACAAAGAATTGGCATGGTTGTCAAGAGCTTGGTTCACCTAAACAGCACACTGACGGTTTGCAGCCATATGCTCCAGCACCTCCATATCCTACATCTTATACCCTAGATATAGTTAACTGATGTTAGGATACCATTAGTCATATGTGTTATTAACTTTACTGGTATTAGCTACATTTTTGTCAATCTTGACAATTCTTTGGTGGAATTAGTCTAGATAAGGGCATCCACCGCCAATGGCATCATTTATCTAGGTATGCATGCTGTTGTCCGGCTAATTTTTGGTGGTGCTTATTTATTTTAAACATTTAAAAAAACATTATATTTTAATATTATCACCCTCCAATTCTAATTGATATAGTTTTACTGTTTTTGGAGTAATTGGTACATATATGTAAGTAAATTTCTGTTGAGACTGAATTAAGTACACTAACACACTACCAATCAAATGAATGATACCACTACGTCCATTATACCATTACCACTAGTGGCTTAATAATATCAGGAATAAATTAAACCAATATAGAAAGACTAGAAAGACCAATAATACCACCATACAGTGACCATATGGTGGTAGACACCCTTTTGACTTTTTATAGTAGTTGCTCATTTTTACCTCTTTCATCTGATCCAGAATGCTATGAAGTCTTCTACCAGCCACAGATGTGTGTGCAAAGTTTGCTGCCTAAGCATCTTTGGCGCATAGCTTATTCTCTCACCCCCGTGCCTTTTCGCTGCCCTCTCTTCTCTCCATTTTATATTTTTTTATTTGTTTATTATTTATACTGTAGGATATCAATTTTCTAATACATGTATTAAAAATTCTGCTACTTTTATACCAGTGCAGTAGGCACATATCTAGAAATAAAGAGAATGGTACAGCCCACATCCTGTCCAGAGTAATGGCTCCCAGAACTTGGTAGAGTAAAAATGGCATCAGTTATATGACCTCCTCGGAATCAGTTAGAAAGAGGGTTACAAGTATGGGGTATGGGAATAATAGTGGAATAGGAATAATAGTACACACTGACTGTCCTACACTCTATGGCATGGGTCCCAACCCCGGTCCCGCGGGCCCGTAGGCCCATCCCTTGCCGGTCCGCGGCACCGGCATACAGTATGATGTGCGACCGCGCCGGGTGACCATTAGTTCCGGGTGGCCGGCAACTTCTTCAGGGCGGCCGAGTATGGTAATCCGGGCCTCAGCGACAGAGAAGACTAGCAGCTTGGCACAACCTTGCGGCTGCTTCACGTATAGAGAAGCAGCGACGGAGCATTAAACCGCCCCTGCCCTCCTATCATTGTAGATGCGGCGCTCACTGATGAGCGTCGCAGGGAGTGTGATGCACAGTGACGCACACACTCTGTCGCCGCACGGTCGTCCGTCGGACGCTGTTATGAGAGACTCTGCAGAGGATCGGAAAATGTGAGTAACATTCTCTCTCCCCTTTTTTTTAATTTTTTTTAATTACTATGGGGCATATTACTGGAGGGGCATATTTACATGGGGCATATTACTGGAAGGCATATTACTATGTGGGCATATCACTATGGGGTCATATTACTATGGGTCATATTACTGAAGCGGGCAGTATTACGGAAGGGGCATATTAACTATGGGGGCAATATTACTAATGGCGGCATATTACTATGGCAGGCATAATTACTATGGGGCGCAATATTACTATGGGGCATATTACTATGTGGGGCATATTACTATGGGTGCATATTACTGGAGGGGCATATACTATAGGGTCAATATTACTTATGGGCATATTACTATGGTGAGCATGTATCATTAGTGGAGGGGGCATGTATTTATCTAATCATTACTGGAAGGGGTATGGTATTTATCTATACTGGAGGGGGGCATGTATTATCTATCATTACTGAGGGGGTATGTATTTAATCTTATTACTGGAGGGGGCATGATATTTAATCTATCATATACTGAGGTGGCATGTTATTTAATCTTATTACTGGGGGGGCATGTATTTATCTTATTACTTGGAGGGGGCTTGTATTTTTCTATCATTACAGGAGGTGGCATGTAGTTATGCTATCATTATAGGAGAGCATGTAAATTATCCTAGTCATTACTGGAGGGGTAGTATATTAATCATTACTGGAGGGGGCATGTATTTATCTATTACTGGAGGGGGCATGTATTTATCACTGGAGGGGGCATGTATTTATCTATCATTACGAGGGGGCCATGTATTTATATATCATCTTACCTACAGGGGCATGTAATTTATAATATCAGATACCTACAGGGGGCATTAGTCTCTATAATGTGGGAGGGACCGAGCTGAGGTACATCTTGTGTATATATATATATATATTATATATAGTATAATGCTAGCAATATTACGTGCATACTGACTGTCAGCTTCTGTGGACAGCATTAATATAATACTCACCTGACTCACAGAGCTTACAATCAGTCTGCTGTTATAAAAATACGGTTACCCCCCATACTATACCTAAATGACACAGTATACACTAGTTGGGGTTTTTTCTTTTGTGTGTGATTCTAGAACATCCAACCCCGTCCAATGAACCCCGCCCCTATAACCCCCCGCCCCTAATAACCCTGCCCCCCCGGGCCGTGGAAAAATTGTCTTGGAAAAAACCGGTCCCTCAGGTGAAAAAAGTTGGTGGACCGCTGCTCTAGGGGACGGCATGTTAATAAAATTAACTGTAAAAAAAAAATGTGCAGCAGCTTCTCCATAGACACTGACAGACAGGATAAGATGCTGATGAAGGTAGTAATACTGGAGAAGTGCTGCTCTTCAATAATCTACTGTTATCTGGATACCAGTGTCACATGACCTGTGTGGTATCACGGATGAATTATGACGCTGGTTGGATGCTACGTCGAGGCGGACAGCTCGACGGGTGCTCCGGCTCGAGGATGGAGGCGACGATTCCCCCACAGCCTGCCGGCCGGTCCCCTCCCCCTGATGGTGGTCTGAAGCCTTGACCCGTGCTGATCGGGCAACCGGCAGACGCCCGGAATCTGGCATCGCAACGACAGGGCAAATAGCTGCAGGGAACGGCTTTGGTGGGGGTTGTCACGAGCGCCCACGCAGCCTGGTGGAGTACATCATTCTTTGGTCTGTTCGTTTCCTGCTTTTGCGATCCCCAGAGGTAGCGTAGGATTGGGGTTTCAGCACAAGGCCATAAGGGCAGATTCGGGGGAGGGCGCATCGGTGTAGTAGATGGAAGGGCAGGTGCCTGCGGACGCGGTGCGAGCATTGCTGCCCGTATGGAGAGATGGGGGTCCGTAGTGGGGGTCCCAGGTCCGTTGGGGGCAGTGGTTTCGCCAGCGGGCTGCAGGCGTTTTACACGGCGTTAGGAGGCGGGGCATTCCCAGGGTGGGGATTCTGGCTGTCAAGACATAGCAGTAGGTGTTACGGTATCCGTGCAAACGGACAAGGGCAGCAGGATAGCGAACGGTTGGATGACAGGCTCAGGTAGTTGTTATGTCTGCATTGAAGGCCCGATGAGGGCGCACTTAAGAAGGAGTGCGTGAAAATTTGAGGTATGAATATGTTGAGATTTTCTCTCTCTCCCCTTGGAAAAAATTAAATTTGGGACAAGGGGAAAAAGGAAAAAAAGGTCAATAAGGAAGAGGATGAAAAGAGGAGGTGGCGTCCTGATTTCTGCAGACGTTTTACCAAATGGGCTTCAAGAGTTTTGCCATATTGGCAAGCGTGATTGAGGAAAAAGCGCCGGGAAACAGCCGGCGCCGTTTGGTTACATGGACTTCGTTGGGGAGGCGCAGCGTGCATATTTGGGCCATGGCTTTGTTGCGTTTATATGAGGTTTCAGGCAGTAGGAAATCGGATGGCCGTCGAATTCGTTGGAGACCAAAAAGATATTGGCTGTGGTTGAAGGTTATGCCCCCACGAAGTTTGGCAGCCCTTTCATGGTGGGACAACGGCGCTGCCGGCCACGGAGGTTCCACTAGCGGGGGGTGGGCTGGGGTCAGGCGGGGGTGTCAAAAAGGGTGCCTGCTGGCAGTTTAACAGCGGCAATGTAAATTTGGAACGGGATTCAAATATTACAGCATATCTGTTCGTCTGTGGAGCCGCTTCCCATTCGTTTCCCGGTGCTCTCAAGAAAGGAAGGGAAAAGGAGGGAAAACGCCTATAGCTATGGGGGTGAACGCCCGGTGATGCTTTTCGCGAGATGGAGTCCTGTTACTGGCAGGTTTTAGGGATCAGGTGGGGTGGTGGGGGGTGCTATGGCTCGCTAGATTGCAGGAGGGTTTTGTGTTTGGAGGTTCAGGATCCCTCCTCCGGGTCGATCAGGTTCCGTTTCAATTAAGAAACCTGAATTTGGACATATTGAGTCATTCCAACGTAGTGTCGAAAAAATAAAAGTGTGAAGGAGGTGTTGCAAGAGATGAAGTAGCGGGGCCTTTTTAAGGCCTACTTTTCCGCTGTTTTGTTCATTTAGTGGTTGTCACCGCCTGGGGTAGCCCCAAAAAAGAGCTTAAACAAGTTTTGGCTCATACATCACTTATCCGATCCAAAAGGGTGTGCTCCGGTAATGACGGTATTAGAACCAATAGTTGTGTTCAGTAGTTTTACCGTCCTTTGAGGCCGTAGTGTTTGGTTCGCCGTTTAGGTGGGGTCGTTTGTTGGCAAAGGCAGACATCGAATCAACCTTTCGTTATCTGCCCCGAGCATGCGCCGAGTGTTTATTTGATGGGTGTTTTTTGGTGAGGGAAAGTTATTTTGTGGATTAGATGCCAAATGTCCCCGATGTGGGCTTTCGTGTCCTGGCTTACTTTGAGGCATTCAGTTCCTTTTTGGATGGGTAGTGCGGGGTTGTGTCGGACGACTTCCATCATTCATTTACCCAGATGATTTTTTGTGTGTTGGTTCCGGCGGGGCCTCTCCATATTTGTGTGTCGTTGTTGCAATTGCTGAATTGGGTGGCGGATCATTTTGGTGGTCCCTCTGGCGGCAGAAAGGGACTTGGGGCCCCTCTTCTTGTTTAAATTTTCTGGGTATTTGCATCGATACGGATGCCATGGAGTGTAGTTTGCCGTGTATAAGCTGCGGTCCCTTGCAAGGAGGAAGTCAGAGGTAGGCGTTGAGGAAGTTACCTCTTATGGAGCATAAAGTCTCTGCTGGGCAAGCTCAATTTTGCCTCATGATATGCCAAATTTGCCGGTTTTTCTGTCGGCGCTTGGCTAGGGCGACTGCTGGGTGACAAAGCCCATCCACTTTGTGCGCTTTAATCGGTGAGCATAAGGAGGATTTGTCGGTCAGGGGAACCTTTTTTAGCAAAGTAATAATGGTCGCTCACCACGCGGCGCACCGGGGGTGGGGGCACACACAGCCGGGGTGGGGGGGGGGTAAGCACCGAAGGGGGGGGGGGGAAACGGTGGGGGGAAATACATACAAAAAATAAAGGGATAAAGATGTCGCTTATCCTCCATCATGATGGGGAGGAGTTATTCGAATCAGGCGGTGGACATTTTCACCGATGCAGCGGGCAGCTACGGTCTTTGGGCAATCTGCGTCACGAGCTGTGCTGCGGACCACCGTGTCCTGACCCTTGGGTGGATTCGCCTTTGGAATTGAAAAACTTGGCTTTTTCTGGAAGCTTTTTCCCCATTGTGGTGGCCAAGGAGCTGTGGGTGGATACAGGTTTCAGAGACAGCCAAAATCATGTTTTCAATGTGACAACGTTTGGGGGTGGTTCAGGGCCCAACAACAACTTGTCATCTCATCCCCTCCAGAGTTCACCTTCTTCGTTATTGGTGCTACGTTGCTATAGAGCTGAACTCTTGGTGGTGGCGTAGCATGTTCCAGGGGTATTGAATGGGGTAGGCTGACTCTCTGGTCTCGCTTGCAGTGGAGCGGTTCAGGCTCAGATCCCCAACATGCGGCGGTCGATGAGAAGGAGTGCCCTCATCATCTCTAGTAACTGTGGCCTCCGGGATGCTACCATTTGATTCCGTAGCTTTTCGCGTCAGGGGGGGTACGCCTGCGGTTGCTATGAAGCTGCTTGGGGGTTCTTGGACAGGAGTGGTTTAGGGCTTTGTTTTGCGATTTCCTCAGAGGATGATGAGTTGGGGGCCTGTTTGTGCTTGGTGCTGCACGTAACATCGCATTGGTTGGTCGGCGGCAAAGTACCAAGTTTAATCGGGGCTGCTTTCGGTTTCAGTGGCGGAGGAAGCACCTTACTAAGGTTTTTGTGATCACACCGGGCGTTGGAGGTGCTTTAGACCACGGGCCGGTGGCTAGGGTGATTCACGGGCGCCCGGTGTTTCCTTTCGCCCTGGTTAGAGCGTCTGGGGGGTATTAGTGTGACCATGGCAAGCACCTCGGTTCGAGGTATCCCTATTTTAGGATTGGCTATTTCTATCTCACTGGCATTTTTCGTTGCATTGGCGAGTGGGGAGCTTGTTTCTTTCCTTCTCCTAGTCGTGAGCAGGGGCGGTAGTTTACAGTACGTCGGATATGCTGGACCGGGGACACAAAAACTTGAGTTTATGGCATCAGAATATACGATCGAAGACTGAACCCAAATAGGGCCGGAAAGAGGTGGTGTTTTAGGCGATTCAAGTGGGCTAGTTATGTGCCCTTTGAAATAGTTTTTCCCTGTGGGATTTTCCTATTTCCAGGCGGCTTCAGAGGTGGACCTGCCCCTGTTGCAACGAAGATGGGGTTCCATAATCTTCCAGATTTCAATTTTAAGCAGTCCTTCCGTAGAAGTCTGTGAGCGGTTGGTCTTGAGGGCTACTGATTTTGCACAGCACTCTAATTTCGAATTGGGAGCTGCGACGGAGGCCAGCTGGTCTGGGGTTTTAAGTCCGAACTTGTGCGGAGATTGGGAGGTGGGAATCGGACAGGTTTTTAGTATTTTATGTTCGTCCGCACCTTGGTGGCGGGTCTAGCAGTTTAAAGAAAGGGAGTTGGGAGATGTGCGGTTGGGTTTTTTATGTAGCGCTGTTTCTTTTTTCTTCTCAGCCCCCGTGTCGGGTTCCCGGCGTTGGTTTGGATACTTGCGCATTCATAAGGGTTTGGGGCCAGAGAGCGCTATGTACAACAGACACGGCGGCAACTGGGTTTTTCCCGTGACGTGGCGACGAATTCGATGGATTGGAGGCGTGGTATAAGAGGTGCTGGGGGTCAGTGCCAGAGTTTGTACGGTATGCAGAGTGGGACAGGCCTCAGGATATCACCTGGTGGCTGCATGCTGTAGGCAATGATATAGGGTACCTAACGTCTTCGGAATTGGTTTCGTAATAGTTGAAATCATGACCGTGTTACAGTTAGGGCCGTCCTACCGAATTTTGGTGATATTTTGGTCGGATATTGTATTCCGACACCGGTGGAGGGGGCCTCCTTCAGTGTCCCATCATAAATCAGCACTCGGGTGAAGATTAAGTAGGTCGATAGCAAAATTGTTTGTGCCCGGAACGGGGGGTGTTTTGTTGCGTGCACCTGGAGCTTGGAGTCGGGTGAAGGCAATTTCGTGGAGAAGTGATGGGGTACACCTGAACGGCTGTCGGGCTTAGATTTGGTGGGCCCACGGGTGCCGGAAGGGATTGAAAGAGCCCTAGGTGGTGTGGGGGTGTCGCATTACAAGAGGTGGTCATGTCACGCGTCTCCACGGTGGTGGCTGGAGGTTCTTGGGGTTGGGAATTAATAATTGGGGAGGGAGTCCTTCGGGATAGGATTCCCTCAAGCATTTTGGAATTGGGTCGCCTGACTAAGGGGGCCCTCAGGGTGTTATCCCAGAGGAGCAGAATGGCGGAGCCATAAAGTATGGCTTTTGGGCCCCCGAGCCAGTGGAGGTAACGGATGTGGTTAATGAGGTCGTTCCCTTCGGGATTTTGTCTGCCGGGCCGATGGCAGCTCCAAGGACCTCGGCCCCATTGACTGTTTGGGTCTTGGATTTTGTGTAAGTGTTTTGGAGGTGTATGTATAGAATATATATATAATATATTTATATATATAAATATTATATACATAGGTTAAATGGAGCTATAGGTTTTGGGGTAAGGGTATGTGGCTGTACATATTCGCATATATATATGTATATATACAGTTAGGGAGTTATTTATGTATTTATACTGGTGGTCTGGTGACAAGTGAGTAGGGCAAAGCTATCTCAGCGATGCCTCGGGGTCTTGTCCCAGCTAGTCATTTCATGTGAGGTTGCAACAGACACTATATGGGTCTGATCTACACCTCTGCAGCGACTCTTGTCTACTAGACCATTATCTTTCATGAACTGTCTGACCACCTGTGGCTGCAAAAAGGTGTCCTGCATGTGGCCATTTAGTTTAAACCAGCATCCTTGTAATACAGGAATAGCTCCAGCCAACCAAACCAAGAGCCGCTTCTTCAGAACATTGTAGCTCAAAGAGGACTATCTGTGCTGGGAACCCCCCCTCTATAATGTCAATATGTCTTAATAAGGCATATGAACAGGGGACATCTTGTACAGGGTGGTAACCCCTGTGGGATTGTGATATTACAGCAAGAACCTCAGTGGTGACCATTTAATTGAGGAGATGGTGCAGCAAAAAAAAAAAAACAAAAAAGTCTGCTCACAGTTCTTTGCATTGAAAATTTAGAAGTAATTTTATTGCAACAGATAGCTGGATGGTTATAGGGGAATCTTACAGGGTTTCATAAGCTAGGGCACTTTCACCAATTGGAAGCATCAGAACTTAGTTACAACATTATTGTTGTTTGCTGACAGTTTTGACGCAGTAGTTATCAATATACAATCTGACTCTAGACTTCTGAGTCAAGGCCTTTTGGTCACAATGTTTTGCTGTCTAGACCCTTGCACTAATGGTGAAGTGTTACACAGACTCTGCACTCACACAAGTGCTACTTGGACTTGGTTTACACTGTGTCAATTATGAGAGGGTAAGTAGCCAAAGTGACAGGTACTATTACAGTGGGCCAAAAGATTCCTGTTGCAGGAGGGTAACATCAAGAGAAAGGTTGGGTTCAACCGTGTTACTGGTTACGTAGAAAGTTTCTGTCAGGGTACCATATAAAGAGGTACCGTGACCGATAACCTGACATTTACCTGCGGCCGGCCCGTAGACCTTAAGGGCGACATGTATGAATGGGGCTGCGCCAGTTTTCTGGTGTACTGTGAGCCAAAAAGAATGTATGAACAGGTGCACTCCAAACTTTGGCGCGATAAGTTCCTTTGTAATGCGCCAAACGCTTTTTTAATGCTCCAAGACTTGGGGCGTTCTGGGGGGTGTGTCACACCAAATTCTTCTAAGTAAGCATTTATGATTCCTAAGTTGATGACCAAGTTAAAGGTGTTCTGCCAGAGCCTGACTTATCGTATTGGCAATAGACTGCACCTGTATGTATGACCTGCAGAAGAACAGATTTATACATTCTGGTGCATTCTTACAGTACCTAAATAATTAGAACGGGCCTGTCAGTGCTAGGATTCATACATGTAGCCCTAATAGAACAAACGTAGTCCTATTTTGACTACATTTGTTCAATTTACCGGTGGTACACATTTTTCATGCAGGACACTAAAGCGCGACGGTAGAACCATACCTTAGAGCGCTGCCCCAGATGCCTGACAATTGCCCTGCTATGCATTTGTTACATGTTTCTACTGTGACCACTCACTAGCCATGACAAAAATAATGATGCCAAGGCGTAACTATTGTTCAAAGTCTACATCAATATTAAAAATGAATTGCAATTTGTGTCAAATTTGAAACCTGAAAGTAGTGTATTATTGAAATACGCCATCAGTACTACCCATGCTAGGGAAGTCGGGATATATATTGTTCTCAAAAAGCATAATGTCAAATAAATATGGCAGTGTTTTTCCTTCTAAATCAACCTTTTGGTTTGAGATAAATCATAATATGAATATTTATCATCTTTAATATTTTAAAGAACAGGCAAAATATTCCATAAGATATATGTATTTTTAAAGACATCTCTGGTACACAGTAACTAAGGCCATTAGATTTAGAATTGTCTGCATTTGTAATAATAAACATGCTAGACTCTACAGCTTATATTACTGTGAGGATGTTCAAGCCATGTTCCCACTCTATACCTTTACTTAATGTGTCTGCTAATATAATCAGAATGATTTATTTGTCAGGGCTCAGGAAACGTAGTAAAGTATCCTAAAAACGCACTTAGAATGAGTGAGTGTGCAGCCAATACATAATGTCTCCCCAGGTGAGCGAACGCTAAATAAAATACAACATTAACATCTCCTTCCAACAGGTACATCCAGATATATTTAACAGTGGAAATGTCACAATAAAATAGAAGATTTTAGACTTGTGGATGTTGTACTAAATATGTTTTTGCAAGAGAACAAACCAATTCCCGTCTGACCATAATGTGAACTGTTATAAAAATAAAGAATAGTGGAATACAGATTGTACACAGTACCATGTTACATTATAGGATCCTGTAGGTCAGATGTGCACAACACTTTCTGGTCCAACGGTCACATTGCAGTATTGTACCTCTCTGAGGGGTCGCAATGAATCTTAGTGGTGTATTCCCCATCTGAGACTTTTATGGTAATTTAATGGTAAATACCCTAAATGGCCAAGAGGTCTTGGTTCCACTTTGTGGACTAGCACAGATCAGAATTGGGTCCCCTGTTTGGTGCTCCAGAAAGTGTATATAAGGTGCCTACTTTCATTGCAGTTTTGGGGGGATTACAAAATTGGCTGTTTCACATCTAGAACTAGAGAAAACAACAAAAATATATAGCCAACTAATTTTCTCTTCTTTAACCACAATCAAACATTTGTATGGTTTATCTTGTGGATCTGCCATGATTGTGTCAGAAATAAATACTCGTTTGAGCAAGAAATCCAGAAATAATACAAAAACAGTTTTTACTGGATTGCTGTTTTAGGTTGCTTAAAATCCCATAAACAGCCCCACAGTTTCAGCCATGCAGTGTCCACCATAACAGTACAAAAAAAAAAAAAAAAAAAAAGAGATTAACTGCTTACCCGACAGCCTATGTTCTTTCTCAGTTCCTTGATCCTATACTCCAAGTTGTCGGCCGCAACTTCAATAACACATATTTGACATAATCCAGAAGAAAAACGGAGCTCCAGGTTATTCTAAAAACATCCCATTTTTATTGCATCCATTTAAAAATAACGGATCACAGCTGTGATAAGGGTCCGGAAGTGACTTAAAATGTGTAAGCGTGAGATTGAGTGTACTGCTGATTCGCAATGCTTGCCACATTATCCTGTTTTTTTTAAACGGATGCAATAAAAATGGGATGTTTTAAGAATAACTTAGAGCTCCATTTTCCTTCTGGATTACATCAAATATCCACCATAACAGTGCCACCCATAGCGTGCCCATCTTCAATAATATACACCGTCGAGGCAAAGAAAATATAAGAGCAATAAAAACCTGGAGGTATATGGTAAGCATAGTCCTTCCTTTCCACTCCATAGCCACTCCTAAATGAGTCCTCAGGTATGGCTGGTAGGACTCCAACCCATAGCGTGTCCACCATAACAGTGGCCACCACACAGGGCCCACCATAGCATTTCCACCGTAAATGTGCCATCAGTTGAATGCAGCTGTCAAAGAAAAGAATGTTGTACCCTTGCTGTAGACCTAAAAGGCACCTTGAATGCTTTTATTTCACCAAAAAGACAATACTGTATAACAAGAATGATTCATTTTTAGACTCAGACAATAATGACATTGATGATGCACATTGTATATTAAGTACAAATGAGAAAAACTTGGAGCAGGTAAGAAAGCAGGTCTTCCAAAAACAATACTCTAAATCAGGGATGGGCAATTTTCCCATGGGGCTACATTAGAAATTGGAATGGTTTTAGAAGCCCAGACTAATATATTTAACTCAGTTCCACCCAATAATAGACCCCAGAGTCGCTAAGCTCTTATCAATCGACTTGAGGCCTTAAAGGGGTTGTCTCACTACAAGGAATTGCATTTTATATTAAAGATCTTGCAAAAACAAGTCACTTTGCAATATATGTCAATTAACAGTGTCCTACCTATTCTGAGATATCCCCTCTTGTATGGGCTGCATCAGCTCCTCAGATCGCTATAGCTACAGACCTGTTTACTCTCTCATGATAGGTTGCCCGCACTGGTTGCTATAGCTACCGACCTGGCTTCTACTGCAGCTTAGTAGAAGCCAGTAAACACGCCCCTGAATTCAAAATGAAACCAAGAAAACAGGACTGAGGTGAGATGAATCAATGTAGTGAGACTACCCCTTTAACAACCGGCTTAACTGTTAGCGACTTCATAATGCAGTAAGTTATATGTCCCCCAGTATAGGTAATCGGGAGCACCAGTAAGTTATATGTCCCCCAATGTAGGTAATAGGGTCCCCCAGTGAGTAGGTATATAAGTTATACGTCCCACAGTAAGTCTATAGTCAGGTTATAGGTCCCCCAGCAGGTATATAAGCAGGTTATAGGTCCCCCAGTAGATATATAGGTAGGTTAAAGGTCCCCCAGCAGGTACATAGGCAGGTTATAGGTCCGACAGTTGGTATATAGGTAAGTTATACGTCCGCCAGTTGGCATATAGGCAGGTTATAGGTCCCCTCAGTAGGTATATAGGTAGGTTATAGGTCCCACAGCGGGTATATAGGCTGGTTATAGGTCCCCAGTAGGAATATAGGCAGGTTATAGGTCCCCCAGTGGGTATATAGGCAGGTTATAGGTCCCCCAGTAAGTATATAGGTAGGTTATAGGTCGCCCAGTGGGTATATAGGCAGGTTATAGGTCCCCCAGCAGGTATATAGGAAGGTTATAGATCCCCCAGTAGGTATATAGGCAGGTTATAGGTCCCCCAGTAGGTATATAGGTAGGTTATAGGTCCCCCAGTAGGTATATAGGTAGGTTATAGGTCCCCCAGCAGGTATATAGGCAGGTTATAGGTCCCCCAGTAAGTATTTAGGTAGGTTATAGATCCCCCAGTAGGCATATAGGTAGGTTACAGTCCCCCGCGGGGTTCTATAGGGAGGTTATATGTCCCCCAGGGGTATATAGGCCCCCCCCAGTAGGTATATAGGCAGATTATATGTCCCCCAGCACGTATATAGGTCCCCCAGTAGGTATATAGGCAGGTTATATGTTCCACAGCAGGTAAAGAGGGCTAATTCAAAATATAAAACTAATAGTACTCACCTTTCCCCCGATCCCTGAAGCTCCAGCTGCTCAGTCTTTTTCCTGCACAGGTCGCGCAGGCAGCGTGATGACACTCTCATGCTGCCTGTGCTGTGTACACTGATGAGTCGCAAGCACATACAGTTAGTCCCCGACGCAGCCACCATTGCCAATCGTCAAGGTCCCGAGCCAATAGCTTAGCGACCGGTATCATCTTGGGACCTTAACAGTCGCCGGATGGCGCTGACGACAGGGACTACTGAGTTGCATGTAATGTCCGGAAATCTCGCGCAGGCCAGTCAGAGCTAGTTAGAGACGGATGTGGCCCGCGGGCTGTACAATGCCCAGGTCTGCTCTAAATGCAGAGACGAGTATGATAAAAGAATAAATAGCATTAAATGGACATCCATAGCAACACCTAAAAAATATATGGTGACAGTAAAGTGACATATTATACGTCTTGGTGGTAACAATTTTGAGATACCCCATTAATTACCCAATAGCACTGTCCTTTGAGTGGTAAGCATTCAGCAGTGGTGAAGGAACCAGGGTAAATATTAACACTTTAATACAGTACAGCAGATGTGTGCACACTCACCCCTGGGGAAGAGATACCCATAGCATTTGATGCACTAGTGACCCCTGAACTTAAAAGGCTTGTATAAAGAGGTTTTTCTCAAAGCAACATTTTTAGTAGAAAAACAATTAAACCCAATAAAGCTCTAACAATAATTTATCTTAAGACTTTCTATTCCTTTCAGATCCCATAAGCATGAAGAAACACATCACCTAAGAAGATCTGAAAGTCAGGTGGAGAGCAGAACATCCCCAGCTGCCCAGCCTTGCAACCTCCTATTAGGTAATGTTAATTGGTGGATACATGGACAAAAGTCTTTTCCTGGAACATTGTAGTGAGTTTAAAATACTTTGAATAGATCATTTGAGCATGTAAAGGTAATAGAACAATGTAACTATCCCAATGTTCAAAAAATATGTTGTACACGAGATTCCTTTTTTTAAGAAATGCTTCAACGCAATCAATTTTCAATAAATTTGAGAGCTTTTCTAAAACCAGTTTGAATGGAAATGGGGATGTTTGAATCCAGGTGTGGAGAATAGTTTTTAATTGAGAAGATAACAAAAATAAGAGTTTCCTAATAGCAGGGCTACAGAGAACCTCATCCAGGTCTATATAACGGAGTATTGTCCAAATTGGGTCAAAGGGTACATTGTTGGAGAAGTGATTAGTGATAAATGAACTAACCCTACTCCAAAAAGTCTCCACAATCAGCCTTGCTACATATAGTCGAGAACATCAACCCAATCAAGATTACAGCGGTAACAGAAATTTTCAGCCTATGCAACGTCAGTACTGGTGTGATGTTAGCCAACCTATAATCAATATGTTAAGTATTTTTCGTATTGAAAGAAATACATAAAGTTAAAGTATCACTGTTGAAAATATTTTCCTTGTGAAGACTGCCAAACTGGTATAAGGCATATTTAAAACCATGTCTTGCTCCCTAGGAAAAAAATATATACGTAAACAAGCTCTCCTCCAGAAGGCAAAAAACTGCCTATATAGTGTTGCCTACTGTACTTGACTTACAGCGACGCTACCTCCAGGAGAGGAGAAAATACCTTCTTAACCTACCCATGTACTGCCATAAATTGCTGAAAGCAGTTGTCTGGTTCATTCTTTTAAAATAAATTACTACCAATACAAAAATCACTTTCGAACGGCAACCCAATCAGTGACATGACTGCTGCGGCCAGTTCCATTAGGCTGGTGCTGGAAGGAAAAGGAAGAAGACCGGTGGAAAAGGAGGAAGACACTAGCGCTGAAATGCAGGAGAGGTGAGTATAAACTTTTTTTTTTTTATCAGGGCAGCACTATCCTAAAAATACTTTACTAAAATTAACCAGACAAACCTTTGTGGATACTAACCCTCTGTATTGCATATAATTTTGTTATAGCATGCCCAAGTAATGTCACCATACAGTCTTTACATAAATTCAATATCCTTAATACTGCTATACAGTGTGACACATTACAGGAAATAAATCCAGACAGTGAGCAAATAGCTCACATACCCACATTGTAGTGTTCTAGATTGCTTAAATACTAGCAGTATACATTTATATACAAAAATATCTGAGTGCTCTACTAAACAGAGATAGTCTCACAGGGAGAAGTGCAGCGATGAGCACGTTACTCCAATGGCCAGCTTTGACCTGCCAAGCTCAGCTTAGCTCAGAGGTCTCTATGCAAAAAGGGAAAAGGCCTAACAGTTTGGCTAAAATGGCTAGGAAGAAGCCACAAATCAGACTCTGCCACTTATGCCATTTCAGTTTCCTTTCAGTAGGCAGTTGGAGCCCAACTCATTTCACCTTGGGGTCCTAGGAATTCTAATTACTCCCCGGGTGCCACCTGTAGTAGTGCCAGCTGCAGTACCATACAATTTAACACATTTAGAGCAGCACCGAATCCAATACTTGCCGGATCACCAACCTTGCACAGATCGCCTTCAAAAAGGGTAGCCAACCCTATGTTCCACAAGTACAAATAGAAGGTCCACACCGGCGTCAGCAAGAAGGTGTCCTTTTAATATCGCAAGAATCCTGGTACAACAAGTGCAATGTTTCGACCCTGTGCAACGGGTCTTTTTCAAGCTTTCAATGCTTGAAAAAGACCCGCTGTACAGGGTCGAAACGTTGCACTTTTTGTACCAGGATTCTTGCGATATTAAAAGGACACCTTCTTGCTGATGCCGGTGTGGACATTAAATTTGTACAGCTGCAGTATCGTGTCACAGCATCAGTCAAATGCTAAAAAGAGTGCATCATAGAGCAATATGTAACATCCAACATGAGAGGTGAGATTTTGCCAAGTTATAGGACTCACTTTCGATTGCTGAACTAGAAGGCACAAGACCTAGAATCCCACTAGCTGTCACCTTCAATGTCATGATAACAAGAGACATCAGACAGGAAGTTGGACTAGAAATTAGACTGCAACGGGAGCGTCGTGTCACCAGACCAGTAAGTGATCCTTTTAAACAACCCCAATTCGGAGTTCGGCTGGATCCACACAGCATCAGACAAAAAGCATCTGAGATTGGACCAGTTTTTGTCACTGTTTTGTCAAAAACCATGGTCGGTTCTCGTTTTTTTGCCGTCAGCCCATACAATTGATTGTATGGGAAACCGATGGCAAAACATGTTCCTAAATACGGTGGTACCAGAAAATGATCGGAAAAAAAACGACCTGTGTAGGTCGTTTTTTCTATTAACATCTATTGGCTGTTTAAATGGTCAGATTTTCAGCGGTTTCAAAATACAAAAACTGCCAGAAATCTGACCATTTTTGTGTGCTGTGTGAACTTTGCCTTGGAGTTATGGACAATTTTTGGAATACATTGTTTCAGCAGGACTAAACTCAAGTTTGGGTTGAATATGACCCAAATCCGAACTGCCCCACTAGTTGCAAACCAGTATCTTTAATTTCTACAGTGACACATTTCAAGGTGGTCAACTCTTTCATCATCAAAGAGAATGAATGCATAACCATGGTAAGTGGATAATTTGCATAATAAAATTTACCCCAAAAATGTCCAATGTGGGCTATGCATAAATTAAAAGAATACAATACATATCATACCTAATTTATATTTAATAGACAGTTAAATGGTAAAATGAGTCTAGTTAAAGGGGTTGTCCACTTTGTTTAAAGAAAATTGATACATGGATCCAGAGGTTACATAAAAAAAAAAAAACTACTTGCCCTCCCCCAGTCCTCGGTTCCAACTTAATTTTCCCGTTAGGAGCTGTTCACTTCTGAACAGTGATGTACAGTGCCTTGCGAAAGTATTCGCCCCCTTAAACTTTTCAACCTTTTGCCACATTTCAGGCTTCAAACAAATATATAAAATAAAAAATTTTTGTGAAGAATCAACAACAAGTGGGACAGTTGTGAAGTGGAACGAAATTTATTGGATATTTTAAACTTTTTAAAAAAATAAAAACCTGAAAAGTGGGGCGTGCAATATTATTCGGCCCCTTTAATTTCAGTGCAGCAAACTCACTCCAGAAGTTCAGTGAGGACCTCCGAATGATCCAATGTTGTCCTAAATGGCGGATGATGATAAATATAATCCACCTGTGTGTAATCAAGTCCCCGTATAAATGCACCTGCTCTGTGATATTCTCAGGGTTCTGTTTAAAGCACAGAGAGCATCATAAAGATCAAAGAACACACCAGGCAGGTCCGTGATACTGTTGTGGAGAAGTTTAAAGCCGGATTTGGATACAAAAAGATTTCCCAAACTTTAAACATCCCAAGGAGCAGTGTGCAAGCGATCATATTGAAATGGAAGAGTATCAGACCACTGCAAATCTACCAGACCCGGCCGTCCCTCTAAACTTTCATCTCAAACAAGGAAAGACTGATCAGAGATACAGCCAAGAGCCCCATGATGACTCTAGATGAACTGCAGAGATCTACAGCTGAGGTGGGAGAGTCTGTCCATAGGACAACAATCTGTCATACTCTGCACAAATCTGGCCTTTATGGAAGAGTGGCAAGAAGAAAGCCATTTCTCAAAGACATCCATAAAAAGTCTGGTTTAAAGTTTGCCACAAGCCACCTGGGAGACACCAAACATGTGGAAGAAGGGGTTCTGCTCAGATGAAACCAAAATCGAACTTTTTGGCATAAAAGCAACACAGCTCATCCCCCTGAACACACCATCCCCACTGTCACACATGGTGGTGGCAGCATCATGGTTTGGGCCTGCTTTTCTTCAGCATGGACAGGGAAGATGGCTAAAATTGATGGGAAGATGGATGGAGCCAAATACAGGACCATTCTGGAAGAAAACCTGTTGAAGTCTGCAAAAGACCTGAGACTGGGACGGAGATTTATCTTCCAACAAGACAATGATCCCAAACAAAGCAAAATCTACAATGGAATGGTTCAAGTTTTTTGTTTTTCAAATAAAGTATCCAGTGTTTAGAATGGCCAAGTCACAGTCAGACCTGAATTCAAATTGAAATCTGTGGAAAGAGCTGAAAACTGCTGTTCACAAACGCTCTCCATCCAACCTCACTGAGCTCCAGCTGTTCACAAACGCTCTCCATCCAACCTCACTGAGCTCCAGCTGTTTTCCAAGGAAGAATGGGCAAGAATTTCAGTCTATCGATGTGCAAAACTGATAGACACATACCCCAAGCGACTTATAAGCAAAAGGCGGTGCTACAAAGTATTAACTTAAGGGGGGCCAAATAATATTGCACGCCCCACGCCCCAATAATACTTTCGCAAGGCACTGTAAATTAGAGGTATGTGACCGCTGCAGCCAATCAGCAACTGTAGTAGTGATGTCCATGTTAAGAAGTAGAAGATTGTAAATAGAAGACCGGAGTGATGCAGCACTGGAACCAAGGACCAGAGCATTTTTTTTGTTTTTTATGGGGCATCTGGAACATTTTATAAATTTTTTTCAGCAAGAGGGACAACACTTTAATACTGGTTTAACTAAAATTCATAGGAATTGTAAGAAATTGCAGCAATAATAGGATCAGAGTTCCGTGAAGGAGATTAAAGGAAAGAAGGATTCATGGTAGTTAACTGTGTATATATTGGCAACTACCGCCTAATTCTGTGTAGGTACTGCAAACTTATGCTGCAGACACATTATAGCTTATTGCTGAAATGATAATTCAATTGCTCTACTATATTATTAACCCCCCAAAATACCAGATCCAAATAAGATAAAGAATTCGCTTTAGGCACTGATAGAGGGGAAGGCAAATTAGAATCCACAATCAAAATTTATCATCTTTCCCTTATCAAATAACCTAATCACAAATAAGTTTACTAAATAAAGACCCGTCATTCAGCCCTACCACGAAAATAGATGATCATCCATCAAAATTCATATGTCCACAGAAAGACACTAATGAGACATTTTTTGATCCCTGAGGCTATTGGTTGGGGCAAACAAGCTTTACAATTTCCTTTCCACTCACCAAACCAACAAATTCAACATTTTTTCCTCTTCTGAGTAACAAGGGTTTGTTTCCCAAATCTCAGTTCTTCCCCACCCATAAGAGGAATTTTGTTAATAAATTTTTTTGACTAGTTTTAACCGATTTTTGTGTTATTAACACCAGCAGCTCAGTATCAGGCACACAAAAACATAACCAATTGAAAACTAGTGTACAGAAACACAGGGGTTACAAGCCAATCGTTAAAGAAGATAGAGAGGCCTATTCAACATAACATATCCTTTTTGATAACAACCATTGTGACATTCTCATCCAATCCTTCCCAAAAATTACAAATGAGCCCATCAATGGAGAGTTCAATTTGAAAGCTATAACCAAAACAGAAAAAAGTTTTCTTGATTATCCAAGTAAAAAATATTTTATAAATACAAAGTGCAGTTTCTATCTCTTCTATTATCTCCTTATAGAAATTCATAAAAGGGGTCAACCGACATGGGCACCAGTTGGAAAGGCAAGGGGTCTGGGAGATGGTGTAGCCTTAAACAAACATACTTTAATGAATTGTCCAGATCAAAGGTTTTTTTTTTTGTTTTTAATTGGTGCTGAAACAAAAAAAACTGAAACCAGGGTTAGACTAGGTTCACATCTGCGTCGAAATTTCCCATCGCAGAGGTGAAAAGTTGAAGGCATGGGATCCGTTTCACAACAGATACCCACGACACGCAAAGGACCCTAGTAATTACAATGGGTCCATCGTTTTTCCACTGTGGTGTCCATAGTTGAGAAGGAAGAAATAGCGCATGGTGCCATTGGGTGTCCATTGTATATCGGATCCCATGGCTTCTGTTCTTTACCTTGGTGACAGAGGTTCTGAATGTTTTATCATCATAACATAGCAATTTTTTTTCCATTTTTACAGTTTACATTTGAAAATATATAAAATTACAAAAAGAATGCATTAATAACTTTTGTATTTATGTGCATCTATTTTTTAATTAAATATGTATTATGTGCCTTTGATCAAAAATATTAAAACATCTGCTTCCTTATCTTTGCTCACTGAACTCAGTCTCATCATATTATATTTACCAATGGGATCGTAAATTTTCACCATTTATACCATATGTCATTTGTTTAATACCACAAAACAATTTGCAACATGAAACTAAATAAACTCATTTCTTATATTCATGGAAGCAAACCAGAATATTTATGAGACAAGTGAAGAGATATAAAACTAATAACATACATATAGGACAAGAGATCATCCTAAATAAAAGAAAAAAAAACTAAGAAAATATAAAAAAAAGTCCCCAGTGTTATTAAAAGTAAAAACATCTGCTGAAACCATAAAGCATTGAGTGGCTGAGTTCAGGAAGAGGGGAGCCAAATGTCAGATCAGTTGGGGCTAACATAGGTCTTACTGTGGGAAATGGAAATTGTTGTACAGTTTCATGACCATACCATGTGGTTTTGAGGATTTACTAGACAGCCAAAAATGGCACAAAACTATTTTTAAAAGCATAGACATATAATATATACTGTCAGTAGAAGATGGAGGATTACGGGATAAGTCACCCACCCAACACAACGTAACCACAAATAAAGTATCTGATATTCATAAAACATCAAGCTACACTCTATAGAAAAATGCAGATGAACACTAGAACATAAAAGCAGGGTTTTTGTCAGAAACATAAAAGCACACGGACTATTAAAAACATCCAATACCATAATACTGGCCATGAGCGGGATCCACATTTCAACAATTATCTCAAGTCTCAAACACAAAAAACCTAGTTATTTCCATATACATCCAATGGCATAATTCCCATTATCAACCAGATCAGTGATAATCACCACCATGACCTCATAATACCCCGTTTCCCCGAAAATAAGACAGTGTCTTATATTAATTTTTGCTCTTAAAGACGAGCTAAGATTTATTTTTAGGGGATGTCTTATTTTTTAAGAACATGTATTAATATACTGTAGTGATTTCATCACAAACATCAGCATAAGCAGCCAAACTCTGAAATGCATAAAAAAATGCACAAGGTCTTATTTTTGGGGAAACAGGGTAGCACAGTTCTATAGGTTTATGCATTTTATAAACAGGATTAGAAAAAAGGATCTGCTTTTTTCATGCTTGTTCATGGGCTGTGCCTAGAATTGCATTTCTCTTATTCTGGTGAATGAAGTAAGTAAGCTGCAATACCAGACATAGTCATTGACAAGAGTGGTGTTAATTCTGGAGAAAAAAACCTGAACTTTATTTCCAATTCTGAACCACCATTTCAATGTTTTATGCAGTGGATTTGCATATCGGAATAATGATAAATACTCTTGAGATTTTATTACTGTATGAAAGTCAGATATTTTTACCTCCATTTTTTAGAATGAAGAATTCAGAGAACTGCTTTTTGGAGAGCTGAGGTAGGGGGTTGGTTTGTATTCCTGCAATATCTTAGTGCCGGTCAAGTATGTTAATAACTCCTATGAGGATGTTATTTTTTCACATATCAGTAAAGATGGATCTGTCCTGGAGGAAAAAAACACTCCAGGGAATTCCATAAATATAATATATTGCAGGCTTATCATGTTTATCTGAAATGCAACACAGCACTTCCTTGACTTTCCCAGGATCCAAGACAATGCATAGTTAGGAGACAAAACACAAGAAATGCTATAACCATGATTAAGGCGAATCCAACTTTAATAAGCCCACCATAAAATATATGGTTTACAGGATCATGGAAAATAGAGCTTTTAATGAGAAATATATTTTTAGGGACTTACAATTATATTGCATTGTATGAGTTATATAACAGTCACAGAACTCTACATCTTTCAGATTTTAAATTGTGATTAAGGATAAATATAAAAATAGTTGCCGTGATTTATTTTATATCATAAAGGTCCAAACCTGAACATATAAAAAGAAAAGCATACTTAAGCATTCGACATTCCTCTAGTCAGCATTACGTATGTATAGATTTCAGCGCACATTATTATCTTGCAAACGTGCATTCATTGATAACTTGTATAACCATGTTAAAGATCTGTTAATGGGTTTCTACCCATGTGTTTTTTTGGATGTTGCAACATAAACATCTCAGGATTAGGCCTGATGCACGTCAACGTTGGAGGTTCCATTTGGGAATGATTTTCTGTGAAAAGGATAGACACTGCAATGGAAAGCCAACCGACCTATTGTAGTCAATAGGGTCTGCCAGGCCTGTTGAGGTCTGTTTAAAAATGTGTCTGTTTGCACCTCTGCGAAGCCGGGTACAAATAGAACCTCTAAGGCAGATGTGAACCAGGTCTTACTCCTGCCTACACACTCCAGATCACGATATCTGCAGCACATGTTTAGACTGGTCTCAAGATCTACCCCACTAAGGAAAACCTACCTTGCTGAATTCCGTGATATCTAAATGAAAGATATTTGTATACATTGCATAAGAAAAGCTGAGCATACCCATGTAATTATCGTTCAGCCCAAGGCTGCCACCAAGAATTATAAGGCCCCATACAGTCAAAGCATTTTGTCCTCTATTAGTTCTTATCTAGAACTATCACAAGGCATTATGGGAAAGGAGCTGAGAAGTTCAAGCACCCTCTATTGGATGTAACAAATCCTCAATTTTCTTCAGACTCACCGAATCTTTAGAAAGCAAAAGGGATATTAGCCAAGCCAGTATCACTCATCTGCATACAACTGTTTTGGGGTTTTGCCCCTCATCAGTGCAGAGCAGAGTGTACTGGCTGGCTGGGTGTGAAGCAATGAGTGGCTCAGAAAGGGGAACATCTCTCCTTGGGGGGAGCACCAAATAGGCATGTGGAGTTTTGAATTGCCTTCTATCTAGAACTATATCATACTCTCTGAAATTAATTTTGACACCCATTCTCCCACCTACAAGTATTTATGATCCCCACTGAGTGGGTGAAAGCAGATGTGGGAGGCAGGTGAAGATGGCATGGACCCTATATGTTTTATACTTGATTCGGGGTCCTTGCAGTGGTTCTGCCAGTATGACCATGATTGTACCATGGTCCAGCCAACAACTATTGCACTTAACACTATAAGCATGCATGCATGGTCCATTTGAGTGTGCATGATTACTACAGTGAAGAAAAAGGAATTAGTCTCTGCCAGACACCTCTTATCTCCTGTAGGAACAAAGGATCATGGATCCTTGTTTTCTTTAATGGTCATGGATCACCCATACACATCAGCCAAAATCAGCAGGTTTGTCCCACCTCTATCTAATATGAATGACCTGCTAAGGAATGGTGGTGTTCCACATACTGTATCTATAGGCGAAGACCTCAAAATGAGAAAAAGATAAATATCAAGAAATAATGAATTTTATCTATAGACACAAAACTAACTATACATGTCCTTCACATAAGAGGACATATAAGATCAATTGAGCGCACACTGTTGACACACTGTCCTTATCTAAAATTAAGTTGGCCATATAGGCATTATTCTGCCAGTAGGGACTAAAGGTGACATGTCAGAAGAGAGGCTCAGCCAAGTTTTAAGTGTATTAAAATGAGTGTGCAGTGCGTCTGCATGAAAGAATCTGTCAAAAATCTGGCATCTGGTATACCTTATATAGTATAATTTATGCGTCTAATCTTGGCACATAGCAAAATGTAGGCGCATAGCATATCATTGCTAGCATATTTGATGTCCCTATTTTAGGCGCATTCAAATGGGTCGTGCTTGGCATATAATGCGCCTAGTTTTGGTGTACTACAGTTCATATATATAGAGAACAGGGGGCCACATGTATGAAAACGGTTTTGGTCTAAAACTCACTTTTTTGTCCATAGTAACCTATGGGCAAAAAAGTAAGTTTTAGACCTAAACAGTTTTCATACATGTGGGCCAAGGTGTCAATAGTTTTTTGGTGCAAAATACACAAAATAAATGGCGCAGGCTTAATGGGACATGTCGCCCTAAATGTCTATGGCTGCAAGATCGTTCACCACTTCAACCATGAACCTACTTTGCTCTTATGTGTATGGCCACCTTTAGTTGCAGTGTTGACATTTTTGTCAGATTTTGTCATTTTTTCGGCCAGGATTCCTAAATATTTTTTATCTACAGAATTAAAAGATAAAAAAATAACAGTATGTGCCAGGTAGCAGGCTTCCTTTAAATGAACTGATAATCTTAAGATAGTATTGAGTAGATGTTCTGTTTCATATTGGCAGCTGCTGTTGCCTTGCACTCTCATTCTACATGCATATGAAAATACTTTCTGTTCTGATTTGTAACTAGGACTAATATATAAGGGGAAATCAGCAAAAAGAAAAATCAATATAAGCAATATAAAAATGCTCCCCAAAGGTCTTTTTTGATCTTATGATATAATATAAAGTACCGTAACAAAAATACCACACAAATATTATTTAAATAAATACTAACAGCTAAAACCTTAACTTTTATCCCTGCTTCTGATGAACCGAAAACTTTAGATCACCTACATATGAATGTTCATGGTGAAAAAGTGACACAATTATAAAACTTATTTTGCGATTAAAAAACAATAATGAAACAAACAAGTGTGGAAAAACCATACTATTTTCCCTCATTTAGAAAAAAACTAATGTAAAAATTACATAACAATGTCTAACATATCACAGAAAAAGGCAAAAAAAATTATTAAACTTACTGGGCACAAGAAAGAGTTATAGAGTTCAAACTGTCATGTACTATGGGAAAGGAAGGTGGGTAATCAGCCCAGTCAGGAATTGGTTAAAGGGGTTGTCTCACTACATTGATTCATCTTACCTCAGTTCTGTTTTCATGGTTTCACTTTGAATTCAGGGGCGTGTTTACTGGCTTCCACTAGGCTGCACTAGAAGCCAGGTCTGTAGCTATAGCAACCAGTGGTGGCAGCCTATCATGAGAGATCAATCAGGTCTGTAGCTATAGCGACCTGAGCAGCTCATGCAATAAGGGATATCTCAAAGTAGGTAGAACAATGTTAATGGACATATATTGCAAAGTGACTTGTTTCTGCAAGATCTTTAACATAAAACGCAATCTTTGTAGTGAGAAAACCCCTTTGAGGGTGTTTTCACACTGTTCATTTTTGGTGTGTTTTTGATGAGTTTTTCATGCAATTAATGGCGTACATTTCTGCACAAAAAACACATACAAAAACGCATAAAAAAATGCACCAAAAACGCATTTGCGTGTGAAAGTGAGGTTTTTTTTGTAGTCACCCACTGCTTTTTATATTCAGCAGCTGCCAGGACATGTTAGAGGGGTGCTTCAAGCTGGTATGACTGCCACTGCTTAGAACCTAAAACACCCCTCTGTGCAACTGGCGTGGTGCTGGTTTTTCTGCATGCAGTACGGTCTATGCTATTGCAGCTGTGAAAAGAACCGTTTAATAATACTCTGAGTGGGGGAACTAACAGAGGCAAGGGTGCTTTGAGGGGTATTCTGTTCTAAGACACGGCATAGATTATAAAGTTGCTGCAGACACGGTTTTAGCCATTTCTTACCACCATCATGAAACAACCTTCCCATCTCCCAGGAACTGCCAGTGATAAAGGACAGAAAAGAGTTACTAACAGCAGTGCCAAAAAAAACTAGAAAGTTCCACCTAAATGGCACCCCCAAAACATTGGTGTACTTTTCCCCCTTTTTTCTGGTGCCCAGTGGCAAACACAGCCCTGCACGAAAAACTTTTAGGACTAAAGTGTCGTGGTTGCAACCACAAGCTGTCTCCTGGCCAAATCACACTGAGCGATACCTTAAATTTGTGGTAGCACATGTGAAGGTCAAATTGTAGAGCACATATGAAACATGGTCTGTCTTTAAGAGAGGTCTTCCTGATGATCATATCCTTTTAGGAATCCATTATATTAAATATATCTATAGATATCTATAGAAATATACTCTTATATATCAAATCTGTTTTATATTTGTTTTGTAAGGCTAAGTTCACACAGCATAATTATGGGGCGTAACTACGCCCCGCAATTACGCCGGGACTTCGGGAGCTCGGCGCAAGCTCACGCGGGGCGGGGGGAGGAGGGGCAGCCCGCTGTCCCCATACACAGTCATTACTAGTACCGCGTATTCGCCGCTGGTTATTGACATGTCACTTATCCCCCCGCGGTGTATTGTACGCCCAGGGAGAGGAGGCGTAATCCATAGTTCTTTATGAGAACTGTGGATTACCGTAATAACTGGGGCGCATTTAGCTCGTACTTGAGCGCAGTATGCCGCAAAATACGCCGCGAACTGCGCCCCAGTTTAAGCCTTAAAAGACACACTGAGCCTCATGCATGAACACTATTGGTGGGATTGACTGACATTCGCTTGTTGCATGAAGGGGAACATGGAAATAGTAGTTTTAGCAGCATATTGAAACCATAGTACCTTGCAACCAGATGGAGCAGTTACTTACATCAGATTAAGCACTACATGCTGACTGAAGTGAAAAAAATCTAAGTATTGACATCAAGTAATCAAGTAATGTTATAAGCAGGTTAGAAAGTTTTTAAATGATTTGCAAATCAGAAAACCCCTTTAAAAAGTTCTATAAGAAACATGGCAGCTTTCTTAAAGAAACAGTGCAACTTTGTTCATGTGTTGGTTCTGGTATTGCGACTCTGTCCCATTGGTCTTGCTGGCTATGGCAACTAATACAGGTCCAGATTTAATTTTTTTTCAATGCAGTTGATGCTAAGGGTTAACGGATCAAGAATTGACATGTCAATTCTTATAATGGATCCAAAAGACGCAGCAGAAAGATGCATGTAAAACATGCACTGGTCTGAACTCCAATGTGTGTTTTACATCGAAAGCAATGTAAATCTCACTTCACATTGTTAGATCTGTGTTTGAGTCCAAAATACGGATCTAAACAAGCATCTTAGAAATGCCGGGTGAACATTCCCTAGACCCAAGCTGCTAACAAGGATATTTTTATTTAGGATACAGAAGACCAATTTGTTCATAAAATGTGCTGATAAAATTTTGACCTGCTTTTGGAAATGTTTAAAATAATTGCCATTTTAATGTATTTACAAATGTATTTAGTGATCGGGTGAATAAGTGAATTTTTTTTTCAGCTCTTGCTCTGTAACAGCCTGGTTCACATCTGCATTGTGCTTTCTGTGCTGCTCCATTTGGGAGACAGAAAAACAGAAAAAAACTGATGCGAATTAATTTCTATCGAGTTTTTAAGCTCTCCGTTTACATCAGCTTGTCTCTGTTCTGCCAGGTAAACAGTTTTTTTGACTGAAGAAATAGTGTAAAAAACCACAGTATATAGGGTTCTATGTAATTACCACCTTCACACTTCTGAAGAAAATTACTGCCTAACTTTCTATAGGTGGCTAAAATATAACTTTTAACTTCAAGGGGTTTTATCGCTACAAAGATCACGTCTCAGATTATGGGGACAGTAAAAATAAGCACTTTTGTAATTGGGTTGCATTACCTCAATCACTTGGTTTAGCAGATATGAGCTTTTCTGTAAATCTGTATTTTCTTTTCTGTTTCTGCTGCTGCTGGTCGGGACATGCCCCTGGCTGGATTCCGCCCCCTAGACACGCCCCCTGCACTGTGATTGGCTGGCTGACATTTCATCAGCCTGTTGGGATACGCCCCCAGAAGGAAACTCCCCGGCCACACACCCTGCGCTGTGATTGGCTGCCTGCACACTGTGTTTTCTCCCCCCTCTGAGCTGTTAAAATCGATAGTGAAACCAAGGTCTGCTGGCTCTAAACACATCTCCCAGCTTCAGGGTGAATGATCTGGGCAATGACTGCCTGTTTAAGTCATATATCCCCTCATATAACACAGTATTATAGAGTCTCCTGCCTGTTAACAGGGGGAGAGGAGAAGGGGGTGGACAGTGTGCATTGCTCCATATACAATCCAGTCTGCTACCTGGTAACAGAGGGGAAAGGGGGGGCAGTGTACACTCCTCACATGTCTCATCAGTTCAGGCTGTGTGTATAACTGCATATAGCACAGCAAGGAGCTTGTGGAGCCTGAAGCTGCAGCTCTGCAGACACAAGAGAACACTGCAGGAGGCTGAGGAGCTGTTCTCTGCAGGCATCCTTCTGCTTCTACTGCCTCACCCAGACTGATGATGTCACAGGTCTTCAGTGAGGAGACACGCCTCCTGGGAGGAGAGACACGCTTGCTGAGAGGAGAGACGCGCCCATGGATTTCAAATTCAATCTGAGAGAATTAGCTGAAGAGCCCGAACAGTTCAAACAATAAAACTCCTCTAATGCATTTAAAATTATATACATTGACATATACTCATTGACATATTAGACAACAGTTCCTTCAAAAAGTTGGACAACATCATCCACGTCAGCCAACGGGAGCTACAGTCTATATTAATGGACAGCATGGACTCTATTTATCTGTAATGCAGTTCTGAGATATCATGTTCTTTATTGTTAATCTCCCCTGAGGAAACTTCCAATTTTGTAATCTGGAAGGAGAAACGCACTGGGAGTTAGTGATTAGTTATGCTGGGAGTAAATAATTTTTCAGTGTTAAAACAAAAGTGGGGCTGTTTCTTCATTGAAGATCTTATGATATATGGTCCCTGCTCTGGTTTACTTACCAATATTTATAGGGCATTGCAGAGTTTTATAAGGTTTGTGCTGTACACAGAGCCGCCCTTGTTGGGGCGATTAACCCATTTGTGGAGGAAAAGTATAGTCATTAACAGGAGAGGACATCAAGATTGTTGTTATTTTTAAGGGGTTTTGCCATGAGTGGGGAACATGTCCGCCATTTGTAGTGCAGGCTGGATAGCTGGCCGTGCTTGCGCACTCACTCTCCTTTCTATTCGATGCTATTTCCGAGTACAGACAAGCGGTGCTTTCGGCTAAGCTCGGAACTCCCATAGAGCAGAATGGAGAGTCGTGCGCAAGTGCGACCAACTCTCCAGTCTACACTGAGAGATTCAGGGCCCCGATTTCGAGATAAGTGAAGGTCCCAGAGTTGGGACACCCACCTATCAGACAATTATGTCATAGCCTAACAATATGCCATCATTGTCTATGGTGGCAAAACCCCTTTAACAGCCACCTGAATTACATATGGTCTCTGCCACTTAACAGATGAGGTGATAACAGAAGAACAACTTGGATCATGGCAAGACTACAAGTAATCCTGAGTCCCCTATTGCCATATGAGTAGTAGTATTATTTTTGAAGGAACTGTTGTCAAATAAGTTATGTCAATGAGTATTGGGAATTTATGAAGAAATAGTGAAGTCTGCTATGCCATTTTTTTTTCCATTTAAAACAACGGATATCTGACAGGCAAGACCCTTCTTTAACCTGGAAGTTAATGATGAATGGATACAAACGGATAGCTAACAGTTAACGGATCCGTTTTTTTTTTTTCCTATTCCATTCCCGATGGAAGCCTCAATGCACATGTGAATCAGGCCTTAGTGAAAAACAAAACAATGATTTGCATTGCATTACATGGTAATACACAGACTTTGTACACACTGGATACACAGAACCAATATTTACATTTCATCAAAACCATTTCATGGCCTTAAAATCAAAATATTATAGGAAAATCCCGGGGAAATGAAAAACACTGACTACATGAATAGAGGATACATATGATGTATAACACAAACAAAGATTCAGCTGAGTAACTTTTTTTCTCTTCGCATATTTTAACTGAGAGATCACATGAGTATGCAGTGAAATCTATAGGAAAATATTTACATACAGCGATGCATATTTTACATATTTTCACACACACAGACATGACTATATAAAGTAATGAGAGTCTTATTACGATAACGTTGTCTTGATATAAAGAATAAGATATTGTTCTTTACCATAATTCCTCTAAAATCGTTATACCCATTTGCTCATTTTAAAGCAAACATTACAGACTGAAGTCTGAAAGGGGTGTAAATTTAAAGCATAAGTGGTTTGTAAGTTCCTACCCCGTTTCCCCAAAAATAAGACATCCCCCGAAAATAAGACGTAGCACATTTTTTTTTAATGAAATTCAGAGTTTGGCTGCTTATGCTGATGTTTGTGATGAAATCACTACAGTATATTAATACATGTTGATTGTTTGTTCTACAATAAATGTGAATTCTTGTTCATGGAAAAATAAGAAATCCCCTAAAAATCAGTCTTAGCTCTTCTTTAGGAGCAAAAATTAATATAAGACATTGTCTTATTTTCGGGGAAACAGGGTATGTTATATCACCTGCAGTTTGTTTCCATAGCATCTTTGCAGAATTAGGGCAGAGCTACAAAATATTAGAGAGGTTGTTTCGTTATTTTTTAAAAAAAAAATATTTTCACGCTACTGTTGCCCTTTATGCTAAGTTTTTTTTGTATAAAAACTTATACTAATCTCATCTCCGACCTAGGATCCAGCAAGGTCATCATCCTCACTTTCTGCCATTATTCTGTTAACTTCCAGTCTCCTCTCAAACAGTACATCAGAAAGCACTCCGAATAATGAGATCAGGCAATGGCACAAGACCTCATCAGCTAATCAGTATCTGCAGTAGTGAGGTCCCGTTCGAAAGAAGACCGGAAGTAAACAGAAGATCAGCGGAGATTGAGGATGGTGGCAACACTGCATCTGAGGTGAGAGGAGAGTATACTTTATTTTATTTCAAAAAGGCAGCGGTAGCTTGATAATAATAAAAAAATATATATATATATATATATAAATATATATATATATAAGTATATATATATAATATTATATATATAATATATATATATATATATATATTATATATATTCTGGACAACCCCTCTCATGCAGCTTGTCTGCATTGTGTAAGGTTCACTTCTGTGTTGGAGCCTCTCTGAGGTGGTGCCAGCTCTATTACAGGATGGACATCAACAATTTTCAATGGACCCCACTGACAACAACAGATCCATCGGGGTTTCTGTAATGGTGTCCATCATATTATTAGTTCATGCTGCACTATTTTTTTTCTGTAATTTTAGATGAAATCTGCATTGTAGAGGTTTCGATGTGAATCTATTTCCGAGTAGAAAACGGAGAATATTTGTAAAAGTAAAAATGAGAGTACTGATAATCCCGCCCACACACTGATACATGGAAAGCGTTCAATCACTGTATTTGGGAGGGGTCAGCAGGACAATCACTTTATTTGGGAGGGGTCAGCAGGACAGTCACTTTATTTGGGAGGAGTCAGCAGGACTCTCATGGTCTCTTAAGGAGTCGAGTCAGGACTTACTCTGCTTTTTACTTAGAATTATCGCTCTATATCATTTAATCCTATAAATCATAGAACTCAGCTTCTCCCCTCCATCCTGCTCTCAGTTAGGGCAGCATAAACTACCTGACAGGTTAGCTTTATATCTAAAATTCACCTAGTACATCTTCAGAGTGTCACAAGCCGCAATGCCGAGCAGCACCGTGGCCGCAATGTTGGGCTGTGGGCGCAGCTTGTGCTCTCAATCCCCTGGTCCTGTATATTCACTGCTTTACGCTGCTGCTCACTGCAGTCTCCTGCTCTGTGCCAGAGCATATACCCGCTCCCTAGGGTGCTTACGTGCAGGCACTATGAGGGTTCAAATGCACCTGTGAGTGGGTAATTGTCAGACACTGATCCCATATCCTGTCCAGTCCCCCTCTGCCCTCTGCCACTTGGTTGGTGTGGTGAAGTTAGAGTTGCACTTATCCTGCTATTCTGTGTACATGACCTCCTTCTCTGCTTTCCTGACCACGTTACCTGCCCTGACCTTTCTGCCTGTCCCCAACGACATCTCCTGTTGATTTTGCACCACGCTGCACCCCAGTCACCGCCGTAAGCAAGTCATATCAGCGGAAGTTGCCTGTTCGATGCACAAGATAAACAAGCCTAGCAGCAGTCTCTGATGAAGACCGGGTGCTCTTTAGACTCCTGATGTGACTTATACCACCACTTGCGGTGACTCAGAGGATTCATCTCCAGGAATCGGTTGCACAGAGACCCAGACTTCTGTTGGTCCCTCCACCATACTTATTTCAGCACTGTATGTGTACATTGGTTGTGGTGTTTAAGCATTAGCCCTACACAATCTCACTTAGAAGGGAAGCAAACGCATTACAATAAGGAAAGAACTATTGAAGACCACAAAGAACCAGTCAACAGTGAGGGAAAAAAAAGACTGGGCAATCGGCACATCGGTTGTGAGGCAAATGAGCCTGAATAAGGAAGAAAACCCAAAGATCTAATAACCATTATTTGTCTTTTTATTAGACTAAAAAAATAAATAATTCAAATTTGTTATCAATTTACTATCACCAAGTAGCAACTAAACACCTTATACAACTTTCAAACAAAGACCCCTTTTCTTAATGGGGAATTCCCATCTCATCAATTTCCTTTAAATTCAGACAAAGATAAATAAAGATTCTTACCAAGTATATTGCTGTTCTGGTTTTGCTTCATTTTAGAGCTAGATCAGTTTTCATATCACTTCCTGCTGGGTCTTTTCAGCAGCACAGGAACTTGTTTATGTTTCTTATGGACAAACATTAACCCTTTTGAGTTCTGTAGCCTTGTGCCCAACTATTAAAAGCCCTCCATCACCAATATATCTGTAACAGGCTCAGTAATAGCAGAGCTGATATGTCAATTACTGCTACAGAACCACCCGTAGCCTGAACAGGAAGTGGGAAACTGAAGTTGTGAAAAGCAGGCTCTGTGAAAAGACAGATGGGATAATCCCTCTTAAGTAGAAATCATACAGTATCTCACAAAAGTGAGTACACCCCTCACATTTTTGTAAATATTGTGTTGTTTTGGATAATGCAGGGAACAGTTTTCACATTTGTTTTGCTATTTGTGCCCTTGTATAGAAGATTTCACCTCAATTTCTGTATCTCATGCGCTGTGGCATGCTGGCACCTGGTTGTTATGGGGCATGAATCAGTGTGTGATGTCAGCACGCCCAGACATGCCCCAAAAGTCTCCGTTTGCAACTAGGGGACAGATGTAAGTCGGAATGATGTAAACCGGGGACTGCCTGTATTTACTATTTTGCCATAGACAAACTTAAACTCTATCAGTTCTCATTCTATAAAGCACGAATACGTAACTTTTATTATGTATTACACTTAACCTCGATACACACTATTTAAAACCCTGATTAAAAATCAAAGTTAAGTTTTATACATAATAAAAGTTACGTATTCATGCTTTATAAATTGAGAACTGATAGAGTTTAAGTTTGCCTATGCCAAAAAAGTAAATATAGTCATTAAAAGTCACTCTTTGTTCTCTTACTAGATTCCCATTTTTTTGAGACTATTTAACACTGAAGATCAGACACTTTGCTACAATGATAAGTAGTCTGTGTACCGCTTGTATAACAGTGTAAATTTAGTGTGTCTTCTAAATAACTCACAGAACCATCAATGTCTAAACCACTGGCAACAAAAGGGAGTACACCCTTAATCTATTGGGCATGGAAAACCCTAAGGCTTCACAGATTGCCACTGTAATCATCTTCCACTCCTCCATGATGACATCACAGAGCTGGTGGATGTTGTACTCTGCCACCTTCCATTTCAGGGTGCCCCACAGATTCCCAATGGGGTTTAGGTCTGGAGACATGCTTGGCCAGTCCAGCACCTTTGCTCTCATTTTCTTTAGCAAGGCAGGGGTGGTCTTGGAGGTGTGTTTGCGGTCGTCATGTTTGAAAACTATCCTGAAGCACAGTTTCCAAAGGGAGGAGATCATACTCTGCTTCAGTATGTCACAGTACATGTTGGCATTCATGGTTCCCACAATAAGCTATAGCTCCCCAAAGCCGGCAACAGTCACATAGCCCCAAACCATGACACACCCAACACCATGCTTGACTGTAGGCAAGACACACTTGTCTTTATACTCTTCACCTGGTTGTCACCACACATGCTTGACACCATCTGCACCAAATACATCTTGGTCTCAGAGAATCCAGTAATCCATGTCTTTTTGTCTTCAGCAAACTATTCTTGGGTTTTCTTGTGCATCATCTATAGTAGAGGCTTCCTTCTTGGACGCCATGCAGACCAATTTGATGCAGTGTGCAGCATATGGTCCAACTACTGACTCGCTGAACCCCCTTTTTTAACTTCTGCAATAATGCTCGCAAGACCCAAATGAGAAGTCTGAATTGGACTCAAATGAGAGATAAAAATAGAGCAGGACCACCCGCCTCGAGATCCCGTTGGTAGTCAGGGGTGACAAACATTTTTTGATCAAAACATGTGAACTAAGAATCTCAAAGTTTCTTTCATTTATTGCAGATAGCATAAATGCTTCTTTAGAGGTTTCCATATCTTGTTTGATAGCCCTTATAGCTGATGGTGTGCCACTGGTATTGGAATGTGTGTATATATTTATGCCACAACCATGCAAGTGGCACTCAGGTTCACATTGTGTTTTTCAGAAATGTTTTTTTGTGCAGAACTATACGTTGCATTTGGAATATATTGCTTTTAATTAATATAGGGAGGAATGGATGCCTCCATTTTGGTTTCTTGCACCCTGCCCACCTCCACAGGTTGTTAGATCAGTGCAGTATGCTTATAAGATTGGTGATTTTTTTTCTTTTTCTCTCTGGATTATGGAGGTCTGTTGACCCAAATGAGAAGTCTGAATTGGACTCAAATGAAAGGTAAAAATAGAGTAGGACCACCCACCTTGAGATCCCATTGTAAATCGGGGGTGGCTTGAACATTTTTTGATCAAAACATGTGAACTAAGAATCTCAAAGGTTTTTTTCATGTATTGCA
The DNA here is from genome assembly GCA_025379985.1 of Phyllomedusa bahiana. NCBI lineage: Eukaryota > Metazoa > Chordata > Amphibia > Anura > Hylidae > Phyllomedusa > Phyllomedusa bahiana. Next base: position 47,036 of record JAODAL010006273.1, on the reverse strand, counting down.
GATAGCTTCAATGCTTCTTTAGAAGTTTCCATGTCTTGTTTGATAGCCCTTTTAACATCAAAAAGATAACACCACATTTAACACACCTGCTCAACATTTACACCAGAGACCTTGTAAGACTAATGAGTCACATGACACAGTGAAATAAATAAAATGTCAAATTGGGCACAATTTGTCCATTGTCACTTTAGGGTGTACTTACTTTTGTTGCCAGCGGTTTAAACATTGATGGCTGTGTTTTGAGTTACTTTGAAGGCACACCAAATTTACACTGTTCTACAAGCTGTACACTAACTACTTTACATTGTATCAAAGTATCATATCTTCATTGTTGAAAACATATAATACAATATTTACAATAATGTGAGGGGTGTACTCACTTTTGTAATACTGTACTACTAAATTGTTCACAGAGAGGGATGAAGCCACGTTACTACAGTTGTTGTGAAATAAGACTACACTAATTGTTAAATTACTGTACATTTCAGACCTTCCAGCAGATCCTGCAGGCTCAAGATGTAAAAAGTCCTAATTCTTATATATGCTTGTGTTCTCTAATAGTCTTTTATTTATGAATAACATGAAATCCTTAGCTTATGTGAAGATGAACAGATAAATCATGAGAAAAATATAAGGTGATGGCTGATAGGAAGTCACACAGAAGACACCAGATAGACACTTCCTGACAAAATATTAAGTTACTCAGATCTATTAAGGTAAGCAAATTAAAGGGGTTGTCTCACTACAAGGATTTATTTTTATGTTAAAGATCTTGCAAAAATAAGTCACTTTGCAATATATGTCCATTAACAGTGTCCTACCCATTCTGAGATGTTCCCTCTTGTTTGGGTTGCATCAGCTCCTCTGGTCGCTATAACTACAGACCTGTTTGATCTCTCTTGGTAGGTCGTCATCGCTGGTTGCTATAGCTACAGATATGGCTTCTACTGCATCCTATTAGAAGTCAGTAAACACGCCCCTGAATTCAAAATGAAACCAAGAAAACAGGACTGAGGTAAGATGAATCAATGTAGTGAGACAACCCCTTTAAGTTATCCAGATCTATTGTCATTTCAACAGCATGGAAATTTGGAGGGAAATAGGGTTTTTATGACAAAAGTTAGGAATCAAAAAACACAAAAACTTGGGAGGTATGAAATGTGTGATGCTTTTCATTGGGCTTCCCTTCACAGAGAATCCTCAATATCATAAACTAAAGCAGACCATAAACATTGCATCAAAACCCCTGAGTTTTACATGATCAGCCAATATTCCAATCGTATTCAGGGCATTGCAATAGACTTACTGCTGTCCCAATAACATGAAAATACCTTGAAAAATACTAAGGAATCATTCAAACTTGTAAGCAGTTAAAATCTCACATCACTTTAGCATAATAGTCACACATGTGTAAGACTTTCTATAAGAAAGGGGCTGTCTCACATGGAATTAGAATTCACTTTTATACAATAAGGGTACGTCCACACAACAAAGGTCAATTTCTGAATTCTAAAACCGCATCGTCCGCCAAATATTTGGACAGTATTTTACACAAGACCGTGGAAATTTTTAACTTGGTTTTAATTTTTTGGATAATTTTTTGCGCGTATTTTTTTCAGCTCTTGACTTGGTTTTTCAATTGTTTTTGAATCACACAGTACTACTGAGTTTTTGGATACGGCTCCACACCAAAAAAGGCACAACTCTTTCTGCTCGTTTTTCATGGCATCCCATTGATTTTAGTAGTAAAATTTTCTGCCGTTTTCCAGAGTGAAATATGATGGAAGATTGAGCATGTTCTAAGTTTTATGGAAAAACATAGCCGAGTCGTGTGGACTTCAATGCAGATTTTGTAATTGAGGTCTACAGGATGTTTTTACAGTTTTTTTAAATCTGAATCCGCGTGGAAATGCGTGCCATGCAGACAAATCCTAAGGATTTTGTCCAGTCCCCTTTCTTACTTTTAGGCCATAATACTAGGACAGAAGTGGTTCTGCTAAAGTCTTACCCCAATCTTTTTTCCCCACAGAAAACATAAAAAATTAAAACTGGACAAGAATATAAAATTATTCGTACCTGAAAATTTCCAAAACAGCTTCCTCCAGGTAAAGTGACATAGCAGACAAATGGTGGATCTGGAGATGGGACTGACTCATAGGCCACCAAGCTTTCACTGGGGAAGATTGATTTTCTCTTTTCTTTTTTCTCCCAGAACTCTTGAAGTAATGCGACTACATTTACTGCAAAAAAGAATATGAAGACTATACGTCACTATTTACTATTTACTTTATAGAGGATATAGGACACTGTGGGCCAAGAACATTGTATACTGACCCTGAACCAGGAAATGGACTGGACCAGGAAATAAACTAAAATTTAATTTAAAGGTAAGAGGACCAAGCACCAAATGCAAAAATAAAACCACTTGAGGCTTCCTGACTACTCACGAGTTTAAAGAGACACTACCATACTTTTTTCACATATTGACAACCAGCACGAAACTATTATATGTAATATTTTTTGGTATCAAAAAATTTTTATAAACTTTTTTTTTATATTTTTATTAGTTCCACTATGTATAGGACTTCATGATTTTCCTCACAGACTTCCCTTCTATGAGCTCTGATAGCATGGCAGTGAGAACTGCTTGACATTTCCAACTATGACCTGAGAAGTATAAGACCTCGTTCACACGGCTTATTTGGGCGCGGATTGGAGCCGTACTGCACGCTGTATTTGCGCTGCAGTACGGCTGGAATCCGTCCCAGTAACTATGGTAATCCACAGTTCTCAGAGAACTATGGATTCCGTCGCTCCTCCCCGCTCAGCGAATCCGCCGCGGGGGGAGAAAGTGACATGCACATTATTTACGGCATTGTCTATATAATAATGCATTGTCTATGGGGCCAACGGGCAGCTCCCCCACCCCGCCCCCGTTCCGCCCCTTATTCAAGCTGTAACTGAGGGCGAAATCCGTCCCGCAATTGCGGCTTGAATAAGCCGTGTGAACACTGCCTAAGGGTCCATCCACACAGGTTTTCAGACAGATTTGAAAACCGTCTGAAAACCGACGGTCAACCATAAACATAGACTTTTCTAGAAAATCCGTTCAGTAGTCTACACTGAAAGGATTTTCAGTCAAACTTTTTTTTACACCAGCAGAAAAACTTTGAACATGCACAATCTTCCGTTCGGTTTTCAGGCGAAAGATCTGCATTTCAGCTTTCAGTGGTTGAGGGGGACGGGCGAATCTGCAACCGTCCCACAAAACCATGCAAAAGATGATAAAATACTGGCCAGATTCTTAAGACAAAATCCGACCAATATGTTATCTATGCCATATGGCCGTATCCTAAGTGCTAGCAGGATCTGATAAGTATAAAGAAAGGTGGAAAATTAGCACAGAAAAAGATAAACCTATTATCCTTTCATGTATAGTTCTTATCACTGCCCTTTCACGCTAGTCTGATCTTTATATCAGCATGCCCATAAAACAACAGCGTGACCATTATGTCATTACCTACTATTTGTAATGAAACTACATATAGGTAAGCCACAGCAGTAAACGGTACAGAAGGACAAGATTTCATATGTCATTTGTAATTGTATTGGACTGCAGAAATAATCACGCCAAAAATTCTAACAAAATGTTTTCCAAGGAATATTGATTTTAACAATCATACTTCTGACAGAAGCATCAAATGCACTGTGATCTAGTAAGGACAGAAATATATCTGACTATACCTGTATACACTTAGGGTGACATGAATGAACGGGGCTGTGCCAGTTTTCTGGTGTTCTTTGAGACAAAAAAAAAAAAAAAAATGTATAAACAGGTGCACTCCAAATTTTGGTGCGATAAGTCCCTTTGTAATGCACCAAAGACACTTTTTAGTGCGCCAAAGATTTGGGCCGTTCTGAGGGCGTCGCATCACTTAGAATTAGACACATTTATGATTCTTTGACGCCAAATCTAGGGACATAACATTCAGAACAGCCCGACCAGGTTAAAGGTGGTGCCTGAGCCAGACTTGTGGTATTGGCACTAGATTGCACCTGTATGTATGACCTGCAGAAGATCAGGTTCATACATTCTGGCGCATTCTACACTGCCTTAAAGCGATTTAGAACTGGCCTGTCAGCACTAGGATTCATACATGTTGCCCTTACAGCATATACATAGTTTTCCTTTTATTTTTTTCTAAATAGGTCAAAATTTTTTCCCTTTACTGACATCCAAGTACAGGTACTATAAGTCAAAAAAAAAGTCATATGTAGCGGCTTTTAACGAAGCTGCTACATATGAGTCAGGTGCCGGTTGCTAATTCTTTGGAAATTTCCCGCTAACAGCAGGGCGGACCCGCTGATTCTTTTTTATAAGGTGTGGCGATCACGGCCTTAGCTTCTGAATGAATAAGGAATTGTCGTCACTTTTCCCTTCTCTGGTCAGTCCCCCCCACAGCAGTCAGTGGTGCCAATTGGTTACCATGGCCTAATGAAAGCTACCATAGCCACCGTGATAAGGATTCTATTACTTCCTGTCCCAAGCAGGAAGTAATTCAACTGCCCTTTTGGTACACCCTTCTGCATTATCTAACTAATGCAGAAGCGTGTAAAAGAGATCGAGTATGAACTGTAAGTGTAAAAACAAAACAAAAAAAGTTTTAAAATAAAAAAATAAAATCAAATTACCTCTCTTATGCCATTTTACCAAAAAAAAAAAAAAAGTTACAGATAATGGTCACGTCTCTCAATTCAATTTATTGCATGACTTTACAGAGCTATAGTTAAAGGGGTTCTCTCATCACTCTGTTTATCGAGTTTAAGCAGTTTTCCACTTAATCTGTCTCCTCAGGTTGTCAGTGGTTCTGTAGCAGTGATTGCCATATTTTTAACTTCTATCAAGCTGTTACTCTGACAGTGAAGGAGATTGTTACAGTGATCGAAACAATTATTTGATCCCTTGCTGATTTTGTAAGTTTGCCCACTGACAAAGACATGAACAGTCTATAATTTTAAGGGTAAGTTAATTTTAACAGTGAGAGATAGAACATCAAAAATAAAATCCAGAAAATCACATTGTATAAATCATAAATTTACATTCTTCTGAGAGAAATAGTATTTGATCCTCTACCAACCAGTTAGAGTTCTGGCTCCTACAGACCAGTTAAATGCTCCTAATCAACTTGTTACCTGCATTAAAGACAGCTGTCTTAAATAGTCACTTTTATAAAAGACTCCTGTCCACAGACTCAATTAATCAGTCAGACTCTAACCTCTACAATATGGGTAAGACCAAAGAGCTTTCTAAGGATGTCAGGGACAAGATCATAGACCTGCACAAAGCTGGAATGGGCTACAAAACCATAAGTAAGACGTTGGGTGAGAAGGAGACAAGTTGTTGGTGCAATAGTAAAAAAAATGGAAGAAATACAAAATGACTGTCAAATCGACATTGATCTGGGGCACCATGCAAAATCTCACTTTGTGGGGTATCCTTGATCATGAGGAAGGTGAGAGCTCAGCCTAAAACTACATGGGGGAACTTTTAAAAATCTCAAAACAGCTGGACCACAATAACCATGTGGTGACACATTAGCCATAATGGGTTTAAAACTCGTGCGAAGGTCCCTGTCAGGAAGGCCAAGTGCAGCCCGTCCCGAAGATTGCCATGAAACACCGGATGATTCCTGGGAGTGATTGGGAGGGTATGTGATCAGATGAGACAAAATTTAGCCTCTTTGCCATTACTCAACTCGCCGTGTTTGGAGAAGAAAAAGTGCCTTGATCCAAAAACACCGTCCCCATGTCAAAGCATTAAGGTGGAAACATTATGTTTTGGGTGTGTTTCTCTGCTAAGCAGAAAGATTCACTCACTGATCAATGGGAGAATGGATTTGGGGCCATGGTAATAAAACCTGAGTGCAACCCTTCTTCCGGCCAGGACATAAAAATGGTCAAGGTTGGTCTTCAGAAAAAATGACCCAAAACATACACAAGGCAACAAAGGAGTGGGTCAAAACGAGTAATAAAAGGGCATGGCAGACTTAGGCATCTCCAAACCCAAAACCATAAAAACCCTTTTGGAGGAGTTGAGCTCAAATTCTAAGCGACAGCCTCAAAATCTTAAATGATTTGAGACGCCCTTGCAAAGAGGGGGTGGACCAAATTCTCCTGGACACTGTGCGCAACCCATATTAACTACAAAGAAATCTGATGCTGTGCCCTTTCCAACAAGGTTTTGACAAAGAGTTAAAGTTTTTTTTGCCCCAGGTATCAAAAAACTTATTTCTCTATGTAAAATGCAAATAAATTTATACAATGTAATTTTCTGGTTCTTATTTTTGATTTTCTATCTCTCAATACTAAAATTAACCTACCCTTAAAATGATAGACTGTTCATGTCTTTGTCAGTGGGAAAACTTACACAATCAGCAAGGGATCAAATAATTATTTCCTTCTCAGTATATATATAAAAAGACAACAAATAAAGCCATGCTTTTCAGTTCTCACAGCACATGTACCTTTTGTTTAAAGCAAACTAATTATATCTAACAAAATTAGCTTTACTAATCTCAGTCTGTCAGTGGAGTGATGTCACTCCCTGCACTCTGCTCTTAACTAATCAGATAAACAACCCTGCTCTCGGCTAATCAGATAACAGATGTCTGTCTGTCTGGTATGCAGGTAACCATAGAAACGTGTGCACTTCAGAGCACATAAAAAACGCACTTCTCTCATAACTAAAGAGAAATATATTGACCAATGTATTTCAAAAAGTTTTAATTTAACTGTCCCTTTATGTTAAAAGCTCATGTTTGTAGTGAGAAAACCCCTTTAAATGAAGAAATCATACATAAGTTTTGCTTTCTGTAGCCACCACTAGGGAAAGCTTAGAAGCTTAGTAAGGATGAATTTATTAATGAAGAGAGCCTGGTATGAGCTTCCAGCTGCCCAAGCCACAGACATGCTCCCTTGTTATATCAAGCTATGATTTACTGTGAATTGAGGCAGTGGCACTTGAAGGAGCTATATGCCTTTTTTTAATTTTTTGATTATCATAGATGGGTCCATTTACCTTATTACCTTTATTCCAGCACTGCACAGTCCTTACCGTCCACCAGGCTTCTATTTCCTTCTTTCTTCTTCTGCTGAATGGCTTCAGCAGTAATGTGCCAATCAGGTAACCAGAAACCAAAAGACTGGCAGACGGAGAAGATGGGGCCGCACTGGAACAAGGTGAGGGGAGTGTAATATTTTAATGAAAAATCGGCCATTCTATGTTAATTAAAGAAGATGGACAACCCCTTTAAGTGAGGGATGCATACAGAACATTTTCTGCAGCTTGTGGTTTGTGGAAAGGCTCTCTCATTACAATCATGATGTGCCCTGAAATGCTGCAGAGTTTCATAGAATTCGTAGTTTAAGGAGCCATTAAAGGAAAGAATAGTCCTCTGGGCTGCTCCACAATGGCGTCTCACCACTGGTGAGAAATAATGGATATAGTGATGGAGCCTACCCACAAGTCAATGCTGAAAGGTTCTGTATACATCCCTGGTAGTAAGCTATCCCTAGCAGTGGTTGCATATGACCCAATGTCCAGCATCCTGTCAGGATATTGATTCAATGTGAGGTTTTGAGAATTCTCATAGGATATTTGAAGATAATGTGTCATTAGAATTTTACCTATTGCTTAAATCATGTTTTTATGTCAAAACACATTTTTAAGACTTTTTGGCATTTTTTTTATGTCACGATATGTGAACAATAAAACCTGAAATCTTGCAGGATTCATTCTGGCCAGTAAGTCTAAAAATAGGCTAAGGGGCCGTTTACACGGCAGTGGACAAATACCGGCCGGTTTGCAGGCCGGTATTTGTCCGGTTTTGCGGCCGTCCCCACGGCTGCGGGGGGGGGGGGGGGGGGGACAGACAGCCTCCCCCCTTCTCCGTCGAGAGCGGAGATTGTGCATGTACAATGTTTTGTCGCCAGTGACAAAACCGCCGGGCGGAAAACCCGTGCAGTGGGGACTGCTGCACGGGTTTTCCATAGAGCACAATTGTGCTCATTTTTGGCCGGTTTTTCAGGCGATCTGAAAAACCGCAAACCGGCTGAAAAACCAGCCGAAAACCCGTGCAGTGGGGACATGCCCTGAAGCTGACACTACTTGTTCTGTAAGAATCACTTTTCAGCAGGCTTTTCATCATCATCACAGGCAGAATTGGGCTATGTTCACACGGCAATAATTGCGGGACGTATTTCACCCACAATTATGCCGTGTGCTCGGGAGTGGGGGTGGTGGTGGGGGGGTGCCGGCAGCCCGCTGGCCCCATAGATATTCATTATTCACAGTGCATATATGCCGTGAATATTTGACATGTCACTTATGTCTCCCAGCTTGGCGTATTCTGTGAGCAGTGAGAGGAGACGTAATCCATAGTTCTCTATGAGAACTGTGGATTACCGTAATCACTGGGAAGTATCTCGCCCCGTATTTTGCGCCATACTGCGCTAAATACATGGCGAGATACGTCCCATTTTAAGCCATGTGAACATAGCCTTTCAATGCAATGTGACACCAGTGTACAGATAACAAGATCCTCCAATAGGCAGTAGAGACCGCTCATTTTCCCCCTGTCCCTGCACAATTTCTTTTGAGGTGATAGGACATGCCTAGAAAACTCCCCAATAGAAGTCAATGGGTTCGCTCTGGTTTACAGTAGCTGCAGTAAAGCATCTCTCTAAATGCCGTTAAAAGCAGCACAGCCAAGATTGCTACTCATAACAATATACAGAAAACAGAAGAAATCTTTAAAAACAGCTAAGAAAAAAAGAATTTGCTTCAGTATCTGGTTTTAATTTGTAAAAAAAAATTGCTGATATTTAAACATTGTGGGCATGAAAGTAAGAATGTGGTCAGGAAGAAAGTGGCTTGGTTTGTTTTTTTTTTTATTTTGAAATTAATCAGCACAGAATTTGGATCTAAATTTAGATCTAAACATATATACCAAGTACTTTGAAAAACTATGAATTTTGTTATGGCAGAGGCTCCCAGAAGAATAGGGTCTGAATACATGACAGTAAAGGATGGGGCAGCATCCAACAGATTGCAGCAAAACAACTTTGCATTTTGAAGACACAGTTAAAAGTCTGAACCCCAACTGGAGTCTTTATCAAGTAGGTCTGCATACAGGTCCTTCCCTATGAATTTCCAGAACATTGACGGAATTGATTTCCTTGCAGCGATACATAACATGGCTACACAATGATTTCCCATGTTCACCTTTGGCTATACTGAGTGGCTTATATTTCATTTCTACAGGGGAGGTGATTGAATGGTGGATACCAAAACAGCCAGTTAACATCTCATACTGATGACATCAAATAAACAGTCTTACATTTTTGGTTAGGATATGAGAAAATAATGAATGACTGGAACTGTACACTGAGCTGCACAGTCACGAAGTCTTACAGAATCCCTGTTGAAATAATTTTGGTTTGGCTGTTCTACAGCCAGAGGAATACATCTCCAAGTCTGTCTACACAGTACATAAGATTCAGTTTTTTAAAACCTTTCATTCACCTATAACATCAAAGGTTATTCTATAAAAATGTGAACTGAATTCCATCCAGAATGTGCAGAGCAGACGTTCAAGTCCATTTAAATCAACATCAGCTGTCAGGTTTTCCTTGCTCATTCTACTACATGAACTATATTATATCCATATCGTAAATTGAGCTCTATTCCGCGGAGTATGGTTATTTTTACTGTATATATAAATTTACAGCCAAAAAAATAAATATGGATGAAAGATAACCAATATTGGCATGTTCTAGATTTCAAATTACAGAAAGACAAAAAAATTATTTGTCCTGAGCCAGATGTTGCTTTATAATATTTATGCCACTGAAGTCTTGAAATAAAATGTAATGTATGATGAGGAGAACATAAGACAATGTGCAGTTAGTACTGTATTTGCTGCAGGTGAAAAGTATTGAACAAGTCACCAATTTTCCAAGTAAATCTATTTCTAAAGGTGCTATTGACATGAAATTCTCACCAGGTGTCGGTAACAACCCATCTGATCCACACGGGCAAATCAAACCATAGCTGTCCATAAAGGAATTATGTGTAATAATGAGAAACGACACAAGTAAAAAGTATCAGTAGTGCCTCCTATACTCTGTCTCTTGCTTTTTGCCTCTAGTTATATGCTTCTCTGCCTCTCCCAAGGTTGTATATGCAGTTAAAAAACAATTCCAGGTCTGCCATGCTCAGGGACCCACCAGGGGTTTCCCCTATTCTCCTGTGGGCCAGTCAGAGCCTGGAAGGAACTAAAACTCAGAGTTCATAGAAGGAGCCCATGGCACCTTCAGGGTTTGTGTGGAAGAATGGACCAAAATCCTACATGAGCAAAGCATGTGACTAGTTTCTCCATACAGAGGCTGTCATCACCAACAAAGGCTTTTGTACAAAGTATTAAATTAATTTCAGTAAGCGTGTTTAATATTTTTTACCTGTGTCATTTCTCATTATTACACATAACTTAATTTATTGACATCTATAGTTAGATATAATTTTCTGTGTGGATTTTCTGGTTGTCACAGACATCTGGTGAAAACTTCATGTCAATAGTACCTTTTGAAATAGATTTACTTAGAGAATTGGTTTTGTGCTCCGGACTTATTTTACCCACTATAATGTAGATGGGAGATGGACTCCTTCTTGGGAAACTAGCTATTAGCAATAGGGAAGAGCCTTTAAGATTTAACTGTTTTCGTTCTGTTGTACTCAGCCTGGCAGCTACAAGGAAAACGTGTGGCCAGCTGCACATTTAGAAGCAGGACAGCTGATTAGGGCTTTAAAGTGGTTATCCGCATTGGATACTCTCTCTTTGTTACAAGAGACACCACATTAAGGCCATGTTCACAATTACGCCGTGTGGACGGGGGTGGGGCGGGAGCGGGGAGGCGGCACCTCGCCGGCCCATAGACTATCATTACTAGCGGCGTGTATACGCCGCTAGTAAATGACATGTAACTCTATGAGAACTGTGGATTACCGTAATGACCGGGCCATATTTCAGTCCGTAATTCGCGCAGTACACGTTAAACACGAAATATTAAAAAACAATTAAGACACGAGGACCTAAAATATTCAACAGGGGACCCAGAGAAAGCCCATACCAAACACATATCGGGACTGTGTTTACCCAGTGGTCGTGACAAGCTATATAGAGGGTAAGACGTATCTAAAAACGGTTTACACTTTGGATTCTATTGTAGTGCGCAGATTTTAATTTAGGACATATACCATGTTTCCCCGATAGTAAGACAGCGTCTTATATTCTTTTTACCCCCAAAAGTCCCACTATGTCTTACTTTCGGGGTATGTCTTATATAGGCATATAGGGCAGTGTTGGCAGGTATAGGGCCGGCTGTAGGCAGGTATAGGGCCGGCTGGCTATAGGCGGGGGGGTATAGCGGCCGGGCTGTAGGCAGGTATAGGGCCAGCTGTAGGCAGGTATAGGGCCAGCTGTAGGCAGGTATAGGGCCAGCTGTAGGCAGGTATAGGGCCAGCTGTAGGCAGGTATAGGGCCAGCTGTAGACAGGTATAGGGCCAGCTATAGGCAGAAAAACACTTACCTGGCTCCCCGCTGCTCCGTCTCCCGCGCCGCGCCGCCTCCTCGCTGCTCCGGCCTCCCACGCGCTCATCCCGGCACAGGCAGTGACGTCATCAGGCCGCGCTACGTCTTACATTAGGCGACCTCCCTAAGACACCGCTACGTCTTACTATCGGGGGTGTCATACTATCGGGGAAACACGGTAGGTATAAATTTGATACATGCATGTAATGTAGATGTCTCCATACTTGATATGAATTCTCTTATGCTATATTATAATCTTATGAGCTATAGTTATTATTAGATCTAGGCAATTGCCCTTGTGTGTGTTTTTTTAAAATATATATATATATATATATATATATATATATATATATATATATATATATATATATATATATATATAATTATTTGTATTTATATTATATACACACACACCTGTTATTGTGGAATGTCTATATTTATATATACAGCACTTATTTGTAATCCATCTACACCCCTATATGGCTGTCTTGGTTATTACTGTTTTCCCCTGTTGAATATTTTAGGTGCTCTTTTCTTAAATTTTTTTTTTATATTTTGTCTTCAATAAAAATACTCATTGTATTTCATACGGCGTGGAATTTGTTTAAAGCTGGTTTGCACTGGTATCAAGTTTCAAAATTGTTGAAAATCTAATAGTTTTATAGACAGTAAAGGGTCAGAAGGGTCTGGTGGTTAGGATCAGTGTTAGGGATAGGTCTAGGGAAAGATTCAGGGAGAAGCTATTTATATGTTGCTGTCTTCATCTGTTTCTCTGCCATCACCTCTGCCTAGTTGACCTGCAAACTCTAGACTTTCATGGTGACTCCCTATTAGTCTCAAATTTGATACATACTTTGTATTAATATTCCCTACGTCTCCTCATTAGCTACTATTTAGTTGTATTTAAAGGGGTTGTCTCGCTACAAGGATTGCGTTTTATGTTAAAGATCTTGCAAAAACAAGTCACTTTACAATATGTGCTCATAAACCGTGTCCTACCTATTCCTAGATATCCCCTCTTGTATGGGCTGCATCAGCTCCTCAGGTCGCTGTAGCTACAGACCCTGGGGAGACCTGTAAGAACGGGGCTGCGCCAGAAGTCTGGCGTCTTTTCAGCCTGACATCTAGCGCAGCCCTGTTCGCAATAGTGTAAAATCGCCAGTACGCCAAGGTCAGGCACATTACAGCGTGCAGAAGGCAGTAGCTTTCAAAGCGGTTGACCTGAGCCAGAACTGACGTTGATGCACTAGAATGCACCCGATTTATGACCCGCAGTAGAGCGGGTTCATAAATAAGACGCATTTTATTAGTATAGAATACGCCTAAACAGCAAAAATCATACATGTCGCCCCTGGTGTCCAGTAGTAGCCAATAAAGCCAGTAAACACTGAATTCAATAAAACAAAACAAACTGGACTGAGGTTAGATGAATCCATGTAGTGAGACAACCCCTTTAAGTGTGTGTGGCGAGGGGAAGGGCTGAGTCTTATGAGCCACTGTCAAGATCCAGAAAAGGCCACTACTGAAGGTGAAGTCATTTCTGTTTTCTTGCTCCAAGCAGAATTGTTACAGCACCAAAAAAATTAATGAAAAGGTATAATACTACTAAGATCCCTACCAATCGTTTTTAATCTCTTCATAAGTAATTCTATACTTTAGCTCTTACTAAGCACAATGGTCTGCTCCTGTAATACAAGAATATGCCACACCCTTCAGAACATGAAATAATCCCTGTATCCTTTCTAAAAATTGGCTTTGATTATGAACAGGGAAAAAAACTATTAATTTAAAATACTCTATTTTTTTTATTTGTAAATCAGACCGTTCATATAGGGAACAAGGTTATCCTATTAACACTTATATCACCTAGGTGAAAAAGCTATTAAAAGTTATCACTTTATATGGCTCAGTGAATACCAGGCTATTCAATGAGACAGGAAATGCATTCATTAGGCTACTAAACATTAAAGGGGTTAAATGGGACTTTAAAGATTTCATAGAACACTATAAACTGTATTTATATTGAAAAGTAAAGATATTTCACTAGTTTCACGTTTATTTCCTTTTTCTTTTGCCTCCTTATTCATCATAAAATCCACTTTTTGCAGCGAAACTTCCTGCTTGTGGAAGTATCAGTAGTTATCCAGCATCTCTTTCCTACAACTCCCAGAGTGCATTGCAATCTAGGCCTTAAAGGGGTTGTCTCGCTACAAAGAATAGCTTTCAAATTGTAGGGAACACAAAATAAAGACATTTTCCAAATATATTGCATTGTTCCTCTGTTTTCCTAAAGAGATACAAGTGAATTTATTACCTCCCCTGGCTATTTCAGTTCCTCAGTTTAAAAAGGACCTGTAAACAAATCTCCTGGGGCTGTTTGTTCAATGAGATAACAGAGAGTGAGTCATCACCCCAGGTCAGCAGTGTCAGTCAGTGTCCTGTGCTGCCAGACAGTAAAAAGCTTGATTTATCTCAAAGTAAACAGCTCTTAATTAGGGTTTTTTTTGGGGCATTCAATTAGAAGCCTTAACTATGGTTAATCTAATCATCTAGAGTTTTATGGGTTTTCTTACAAACAAATTCCCATCCAACCAGACTCTGTACTTTTTTGGTACTTTGTTGATAATAATGATAGCTAGGATTCGAGAGTCACATTAAGGCCTCGATCACACGGCTTATTTGGGCGCGGATTGGAGCCGCACTGCGCGCCGTATTTGCGCTGCAGTACGGCTGGAATCCGTCTCAGTCATCACGGTAATCCACAGTTCTCATAGAGAACTATGGATTCCGTCTCCCCTACCCGCTCGGCGAATCCGCCGGGCGGGGAGAAAGTGACATGCAGATAGTGACAGTCTATGCCCCGGCTGCCAGTGTAATTGTCGGGCAAAATCCGTCCCCGCAATTACGCCGGCAATAAGCCGTGTGAACCTAGCCCTACTGTACAGAGCTGCAGTTATCATTTTCATGACAGTAATACGCAACCCCCAGCTCTGAATTACTGTCCTCTGCTTCCATTACTGTTAAGTTCTGCAAGCAGGACTCAAAGAAAGTAGTTCCCCCTCCCTTGTAATTACTCTAATATAGTTACCTCTATTCACTTTCAAACTACAGGCTGGTGGGAGTGAATGCAGCCAGATCATTCTCTGCTCAGGTCACGCCCACTACAGGTGAGTGTTCCTGAGCTGAGCTTGGCCTCAAAGCACACCTACTGAGTGTGATGTGATGTTCAGTAAGGCCATGAGAACAATGAATGTCACATGGTTTGCAGGGGATAGGGGGGAAGGCGCTTTGCTTGGTTCTGCACAGCAGTACAGATAAATAATTTTTAATAAGTATGAGTTTAATATAATACAGTTGTGAGCCCTATAGCAAATACAAATATAGTCCCGGAGAACCCCTTTAACAATTGCTACATAATAAAGAAATATTATCTTCGTATTAAAATGTTTCCTGGTTAGACTTCTTGAATACACATTTGTAAAATGATTGTTTTGATTATTTTGGCATTGGTTTGGTAAGGATTGGCTTTGGTAATACTATAGCTCTATTCATACTGGGTGGTCATGTCAATAACATTACAATGGAACTGAACCAAACTTCCCACTCACCACACTTCTGTTGCAAATTACTATGATAGAACCCATTTTTATTTATTGAAAAATCACTAACAATTTTGTTGGTTGTTAGAGTCCTTATTCATTTTGCAAAACATTAATGTGTCTATTTTAGCAGTACATAGTACATTTGGGCTACAAAGGTTACATATAAATGTAAAAAGTATAGTAAACTGTACATTCCTATACAGTTTTATAAATAAACATCCTATTGACTTCTGAAAATATACTTTAACAAAAAAAAAAAAAGATACTCAGCTTTACCAGAAAGAGATATACACTGACAGCAAAAGGGTAACAATGCTTTGAACTTTTGCTTTTCAGGCTCCATATCTCACCATCTACTACAGCTTTGAACGTGAGACTACCACCAATTATCTTGGCTATCTCTTACATAAATTTGACTTGCAACTATTTAGCATATGCTTAGTTATGCAGATTCTTGTCATGTAATTGTATTGTTATGATTTTGCTTCTGGTGTTGGAACAATCTTTTTCTTTTTGTATACTACAAATTACAACCTGTTCTCACATTTCCTAATAAAATTAGTATGTTATTAGGTTGATCCCATGCAAAAAAAAGTCACTGGTTCAAATCAAAGAGCAGCCATAAAGAACATTTCCTAAGAAAAGAGAAACAGCATCATCCAGCTCATCGATAGCGTCTCTCAGCCAAGAAAATTTCCAAACAGCATCATGTGAGGCCATGACAGCTGGAAGAATTTGAAATGAAGTCCGTCCATCCAAAAGTCAGGAAGTGGACGTCCAGGCAAATTATCCCAGTCAACAAGTCAGCTCATTGTAAGGTTTACCGGTTCTTGTGAAAGACACGGCAGTGGAGGTGGCTCGTATGCTTCGTAATAGTGAGATCACATACATCCATGCAAGCACTGTGCAGTGCATATTACACAAGTCTGAAATGGAAGTCCGAAAAAAGGTGAAGCCTCAATTTCAATATTGTCATAACAAGCTGTGGCTTGAGTTTGCAAAAAAGTATAAAAAGTGGACAGTAGAAAATTGGAAACGGTGATTTGGAGCAATGAGATGAACATCAATAGACTGGGCTCTGAGGAGGGCGAATGGTTCTGGAAGAATCAAGGAAAACAAATTAAGAAATGAAAGGAACTATCAAGTTCGGTGAAGGGAGCCTGTTGATGTGGTGTTGTTTCACAGCCAAAGAATCAATGGTGGTGTCAATGTTGAGTATATTACAAGATGAGTTAAGTCATACACTTGAGTAATATGGGTATGAAAAAGACTACAGTGTTCCAGTAGGACAACGACTCAAACATACATCAAGATTACCAAAGAAATGGTTCAATGGCAATGAAGTCGAGTTGTTGGATTTGCTTCCACAATCCCCAGACCTCAACCCAATCGACCACTTGTGGGTAGAGTTGAAGAAAAAGCTATATTCATACCCAAATGAGTCGACCAGTGTGCATCAACATTGGGAATGTGTAGAAGAGACCTGGGATCAGATTTTGGGCAAGACATGCTTGAATCTGATTCCGAGCCCAGAAGGATTCAGGCAGTGTTGAAGGCAAAAGGTGGATTTAGAAAAAAAAAAAAATTTAAAAAAAATTTTTAGGAGAAAAACAGTAGGTCATATATAAGTATAAGATAGCCAAGACGATTGTCTATAAAATGAGGATAGTCTCACGTTCAAAGCTGTAGTGGATGGTGAGATATGAAGCCTAAAAGTCAAGTTTCTAAATGACATCACTGTTCAGTGATTTAAGTAAAGACATATGACCGCTACAGCTAATCATTGTTCTCATAGGTCATGTGACAAACTACTAGCATTATGGCTTTTTTCGCTAAGTGGTGCTGCCTGTAGTACTACATGTGAGCACGGAGGCTTTCTGCAGTGTTCACATGTCACCAACTAGTAAGTAACAAAGACTTTAATGCAATAGCAATGCAGTGTAGGAGCTTTAACTGGTGAGAACAATTTTTCTTGTTGTTTTATTACATTGGTTTCTCATCTTACATTTTTGCTTGCTCGTTAGATTATTTAATGATGGAAAGACTCTGCAGAAGAAATACTTGTCTAGTACATCACTTCCATAGTGGTATTCTCTCTGAAATGCAAATAACACAACATTTTCTACAACTTGGAAAGGATTGGAGACACCACATGAATGTTTAGGGACGGGAAGCTGTTTGCTGGCTATGAGGTTTGAATTATTTAAAATTCAACCAATAATATTCCGTATAACATTTGAATGTGTGCAAAAGAAAAAGCCCTTATCTGTTGCAGAACATGAATCAAGGAAAGACATAAGAGGTGCTTGTTTGTGTTGCTGGAATAGGTCCCTGTTCATTTTGAAAAAAATTCAGATTCAGGTTGTCTGACGCATTTTGTTACACAACTTTACTCATGGTTAAGTCCTAAAACCTCTTAAACAATCCTAACCTCAACCTTGTTTTAGGGTGAGGTTTATAATTACAGTTAGAATTATGGACAAAGTTAAATTTTTTCACAAATCCAGCTGAAACAAATAGGGTCCCATTTGAGTAAAATTACTAGAAACTTTCTCCATGATGACTGTTAGCCATACTGAATGGATTACCAAATTAAGTAGATACGAGAAGATGGGGGGGGGAATGCAGTGTGCACAACATTCCAGTCAAAGATTCATCATACATTTTTTAATGTATTGTCCTCTACCCCTTCCTGAGAGAATCCTTTATAGGTTAAATGGCTTCTTCTAAAAATGACCTGTGTGTTTCAGATAAATAAATTACATTGAGACAGGTTAGTAATGGCAATATTTGTTCAGCCCTGCACAGGGAAGTAGCTACAGAATCATGGAACCTGGTGCAAAACTTTAGCCAGGGCCCCAGTACCACCAGATAACAGCTGTGAACCACTACTTTTTACCAATAGGTTCCCTACTTGGCGTGACAGATGCCTTACTGCCGTGGAAAATTATTTCTTATTAAAGGGATTGTCTAATAGAAGAAAATTTGTTTGAAATGCCACCCACTGCATCAAATTGGTCTGCATGGCTGTCATCCCAGAAGGAGGCCTCTAATAAAGATGATGCACAAGAAAGTCCACAAACGGTTTGCTGATGACAAGCTGACTAAGGACATGGATTACTGGAGCCATGTCCTGTGGTCTGATGAGTCTAAGATAAACTTATTTGGTTCACATGGTATCAAGTGTGTGTGGTGAGAACCAAGTGAGAAGTGCAGAGTGTCAAGCATAGTGGTGGGAGTGTCATGGTTTGGGGCTACATGAGTGCTGCCGGCTGTGGGGAACTACAGTTCACTGAGGGAATCATGAATGCCAATGTATTGTGACATACTGAAGCAGAGTATTATACCCTTCATTCAGAAACTGAGCCACAGGGCAGTATTTCAACATGATAACAACCCCAAACACACCTCCAAGACGACCACTTGGAAAGAAAATAAAGGGCAAACATGCTGAACTGGCCAAGCATGTATCCAGACCTAAACCCTGTAGAGCATTTGTGGGGCATCCTCAAGTGGAAGGTGGAGAAGCACAAGGTTTCTGACACCCATCAGTTCCATGATGTCGTCATGGAGGAGTGAAAGAGGATTCCAACGGTAACCTGTTAAGCTGTAGTTAACTCAATGCCCAAGATAGTTAAGACAATGCTGGAAAATAATGGTGACCACACAAATATTGACAATTTGGGCACAAAGGGGAGTACTCACTTTTTTGCCAGCGGTTTAGACATCGATGACTGTATGTTGAGTTGAGGGAACACCAAATGTACACTGACTACTTTACATTATATCAAAGTGTCATAGCTTCAGCATTGTCCCATGAATAGATATACAATATTTACAAAAATGTGAGGACTATTCACTTTTGTTAGATACTGTCCCCCTGTAGGTAGGTATATGAAGCCCCCCATTAGGTAGATATATAGGGTATCCTGTCAGTAAGTAGGTATATACTGTCCCTCAGTAGTTAGGTAGGTATTAAAGGCCTCCTCCCAGTAGGTATACTGGGCCCAACGTTAAAAATAAAATAATAATAATAATACTCACCTCTACCCATTCAACTGCCAACCACTTCTCAAGTCTGGAGCGGGTGGCATGACCTCATTATGACATCTGCTCTGAGATGCTACTTCAGTGTTTACTATGCCATAAACCCAGCCATAAGCTTAAGGCATAGTACAGGCAGTGGAGCAGGTGGCGTGGTGACATCATCACTGGGTCTATGTGACCCAGCAAGGCAACTGTGTGGTGAGAGGGCATGTAGGCCAACTTGCCCTGGGGCAAAGCCGCAAATGTGACCATGCGACTCCTGTAGCTACACCCCTAGGCCTGCACAATATTCTGGTACTTTATGAGAAACAGAAACAAATAAAATGAAGACTTATTCCTGACGATTTTCAGGAGACTTGTCACACAGTAGACAACCCATAAAAGAAGAAAAGCCATGCTCCACATCCAGGCCAGCAAAGCACTAAATAAGGGACAATCATACAGCCTTACAACCTTATCTCTACAAGTGCTGTGGACTTTTCCTTATTAGTTTATTGCTGTAGTTCTTCTGTGAAAACATTTCAAAACTATTCCCTATGGTGTCTATGATTTAGATCATGTCTCATTTTCTGTTATCTCCAAATGTCATAACAATTTACATACCTAACTTTACAGCATAGTGAAAGATGAGGACCAAAGAACACATGGACATATTTATCAAGGCCAAATAGGGTCACAACATAACATTTATATTTTTCAAAAAGAATAGACCGTTCTAATGATTAATATGTTGTTACACCATGTCCCAGAAATGACCCCGACTTTGTCTTTGGCTTTTTACCTACATAGGTGTGCATGGTCTTGACTTCCCACAGTGTGGGAAAACACTTTTAAGGTCATTTATAATTTTTGAAGTAAAAGGTGGTTTTCAGGCATCGGCACCATAATTAGATTGTATGTAGACTTTGTTTAGACTTGTTTGACAATGTCCCTAGGTTCTTTTCCATCTGAAAACTATTTACAGCAAGAATTGCATTAGTCTGCAGTAATAATAAAACTCATAAACCTAATAGGTTGAATCAGTCTAAAAATGATCAGTCATTGCTGCCATGGAAGACCAGCTTAAATCTTTTATTCAGTCCATGCCTGATTTTGGAGGAAATTCCAGGAGGTTAAAAACTTGTATCTAAGATTGCTCTTAAATCATGTAAAAATTGCAACATTTATCTCCTCATTTCAAAAAAAAAGGAACCCCCCCCCCAACCTTCTGTATGTTTGAGGCTGAGCTGCAATGCTGCATAATCAGCACTGTACCAATGTGTGCAGTGCACTACAGCAAATGCCAAAAGCCCTTAGTGATTCCTGGGGGTCGGATCCTCACAGACCACACTGGTGGCCTATCATACATGTTAAATTCTGTAAAACTCCTTTAAGGTGCAGCTGCTACCGTTTTCTAACATATCACACTGTACTCAGGGAGATAGACAGCATTAAATCAGTTTATACACACTTAGCATCATGTACATCAAATATAAGCCCTGACTGCCAGCTGTTCTGCACATGCTCTTTTCCGAATTTTATACACTTCACAGGATGTCTCCCTGAAATAATAACGATCTGACTATACAAGATAACATCTTTAGTAACTCTTTTTACAAAATCTTGGCTCTGGTTTTCTTACTTTATTCTCTTAATACATTCAATGTATGGACTCGGTGCCATAAAAATAGTGGTGTGTGGAAATCTTTGTTATGAATGCAAAGCTTTGATGTGCCAGCCAAAAAGTCTTTTGGTTCTCCATCACAAAATATCTTTATGCATTATTTATGTGTAGCTATACTTCATGTAAATCATGGAGGATGGAGAATATCATTTAGATATTGAACAATGGAATCTTTACTATTTCAAATACAGAAAAAAAAATAAAACATAACAGTCATATGTAATGCAGCATATATGTATAGTGGGCACTAACTTCTTTAGATTAAGGCTATGTTCACGCAGCTTAACTGCGGGGCGTAATTCCGCCCCGCAATTACGCCATGTGGCCGGGGGCAGGGCAGTGAGCAGGGGGCCGGCACGTCGCCGGCCCCTAGACAGTCATTGCTAGCGGCGGGTATACGCCGCTAGAAAGTGACATGTCAATTATCTCCCCCCTCGGCGTATTCGCCGAGCAGGGAGACGAGACGTAATGCATAGTTCTCTATGAGAACTGTGCATTACCGTAGTTACTGGGACGGAGTCAGCCCGTAATTGGTGCACGTCGGCGCATAATTACGGACTGAATTACGTCCCAGAATAAGCCGTGGGAACATGGCCTAATATTTTAGTTCAGAGAGAAAATATTTCATGTTGCATTACTATGACCATTAGCTACTTTCGATTTCGGCAGCATGTAGCTCATTAAGGAAGTCACGTGTCATGCGCTGGCTTGGTGGATATATAAAAGACGTGTGATAGGCTGCCTGCAAACATATCCCTCATTGTTCTCATGGGTAAAAAGGAGCAATTTTTCAGAGCTGCAAAAAGGGATGATTATGGGCCAAGGTATTTCCCAAACAGCGCAGTTTGTGAACTGTTCCTGTGCAGCGGTCGTGAAAGTGTATCATTAATAGACAAATGGCACCATTACGAAAAAGTGAATTGGAAATGGCAGAGCACCACATGCTACTGATGTGAAGTGAACGATGGTGCACAAAGGCGGACTGAAAAGGCTTCGATTTTCTTGGCAGTATGAGAATTTGATCTCCACTGATTGGCAAAGGGTTGCCTTCTCTGATTAGTCAATGGATGGATGTTGGCATGCCAGACAAGAAAAATCAAATTAACACCCTGCAACTATTGCTGGAAGAACACAAGCTGGTAGTGGCAGCACTGTGACCTGGGGAATGTTTTCAAGGCGTTCTTTAAGCCCATTCATCCATGTGGAAGGCACATTCAAGCAATGCTGGCAAGAATTCAACTCTAGAAAATGTACACCAATGCATGACATGCTGACTGTCTTCCCTGGAGCTGATGCAATGTTCCAGCAAGATAATGTGACATGTAGTATGGGTAGAAAAGGTCCAAAATTGGTTGGAAGAGGATGACCAAGACTTCCAAGTAAGACCAGGTTTCTAATGCCCCTGAGTTTAAACCAATTGAGCATCTGTGGGACCATCTCAATCATCATGTTCGCTCTACATATCCTCCCTATAATCCCTCCAGCAGCTGTGGGATATGCTGCAGTCAGCATGGCTCCAGATACCTTTGACAACCTACCAGGACCTTATTGAGTCACTCCCAGCCTATCAAGCTGCTGTCCATGCAGGTTACGCTGGATAGAAGATAGTGGTCATAGTAATGTGACTCGACTGTGTAGTTCTAACTATAATTAATGGGGTTGTCCTAAGATAAACCATTACATTTGTTAGATCATATAAAACATAATAATTTAAAAAAAAACAACAAAAAAAAAAACACTCATATGTCTAAATATTGCTGCAACATTTGTGTTATGGTGCTTCTAAGGAAAATGTCTGCTTAAAAGGGGTAGTCCCATTTTGGCAAATACTCTTCGCCAGCCACTCGTTGCTAAGTGCGGTCCGGCCCTACATGTGAATGAGGAGCTCAGCACTAACGCCGTCCTCCTCATTCATTTCTATGGGAGTTCTCAGAATAGCTGAGTGTGCGCACTCTGCTATACTCGGAACTCCCATAGAAATGAATAAGGAGAACTGCGCTAGCGCCGCACTTCTCATGCAGAGCCGGACCGCACTAAGCAACGAGAGGCTGGTGAAGAGGATTTGCTGACTTTGGACTATTCCTTTAATGAAGTGGTGATGTTTTTCTAGTATGCAGTTTTGGAGTGCGGAGGGTTTTAGTATTGTGTCTTGGACAATTGAAATGTGCTGGGCAGCCCATCCAATCGAATAGTAGAGGATGAATCAATTGGTTGTAAGCAAGCATGGTGCACCACATGTAATAGTATACGTGGAATCCTGTGTATCGCCTTATCTATATGCAATTGTAATACCAGCAACCACTACCTCATACATAGTAGGTGTGTGAGTGGTTGTCAGTATTTTTGCATTTGTGCAGTCTTCCCTTATATAGTATTGTGGCTTTTTTGCATACTGCTGTGAACTGGTACTTATCCAACATGCAGTTTTTTATTATCTAGTTGCCCTCCTTGTGGGTGGGTGTGTGAGCTACTGCTCATTACTAATCAGCACCTGTTATATCTCTCCCAAGTAGCATTGGGGCTTATATTGCCTCCTACTGGGTTTATCGTCCAGCCATTGAGCTGGAAGTATTGCCGTGTGTTCGTGTTTTTAAGTAGTCACACTTGCTCAGTAGTCCACCATCTGGATCCTCTAATATACAGGTAGCAGAGTGATTGCTGCTATTGTGCATACTAGCCAATAAGAACTAAAGCACTAGAAGTTTCTTCTTGCTGGCTGTGAATACATAATGATTATGCTCACCTAATATAACAGCAATATTTAGATAAAGATGTATTTAATTAAAAAAAAAAATATTTTATATTCTGTACGATTCAACAGAGAAATATTTAAACAACCTATTCAAGACTTTTAAATGTTCAGAGAGTCCTAGCTAGGTTTTTCTTTTTGATACAGTGCAAAAGTTTAGTCTGCAGTCCTTTCGCTGTACCTAAATACCCTGGATAAGGGAGAGTTGCTTCTTGGCACCCTCCCATGGTACCATCCAGAACTTAGCGCATATGCATCACCACCTCCAATCCTACCACCATTTTGACTTAGTAGGTTTTGTAAAACTTTAACATTTTGATATCTTTTTAAAGTAAAATAGATCTACATCATCATTATTGGTTTTTAAATGCATTTACCAGTATGAGTCCCTACACTAACCATTTATAGAAAAATCACAGAAAAATTGGACATTATTTACGCAAAAAAAAGATTTTCATTTGTCAATATAAGTTTTTTTAGATTACAATTTATTTAATGATTACATCTTGACAGTTTGGAGCTGCAGTGTTACTAAAAAGATTGTGAATCAGGGGCGTAGCTATAAGGGGTGCAGAGGTTGTGGTCGTTACTGGGCCCTGGAGCCTTAAAGGGGCCCAAAAGCCCTTCTACTGCATAAGAAGATACAATTATTATAAATGGCAACTGGTAGGTCGTGGCCCTTTCATAGATTTTGCACTGGGGCCCCTAAGCTTTAAGTTACGCCTCTGTTGTGACTGTTGTGAAGAATTTTGTGAATTTTTGCAAATATATGATTGAAAATGCATTCAGGTCTTCATTTTTGTCCTCTTATTAATCACATTACAGCTCCGTTTTGTACAGAGCTGTTATAGGGCTCCCATTGTAGTAGCTTTACCTCCATTTCTTATGAAGGTTGTTTCTGTCGGATTTTGTATAAAGAAGAATTGTGGAATGAGTTATCGCATGTTGTATATAGTGTTGATTCTAAAAGAACGGTTTTGTCATCCAATGAAACCAATATGGCAGCACATCGAGGCTGTATGGCTCCATTCCATTTACCCATATAGCCTTTGTGCACTGCTGTATAGACTCAATGCACATGGCTCTGCTGTGTAAATGGGGCCTTACGCAAAAAAATCTAAATAAAAAAAAAATAAAAAAATCAATAAATCAAAGATATGTGCCAAATATTTCTGGTCACGATAACCAGATTTTGAAGTGAAGACATAAACAGACATTCAAGCCCCAGTGTTCTCCTGTTGTCATATCATAGACATTGGTGGTATATAGCCATGATAGGCCATTAATTTTTTATCATCAGAGATGTGACCCTTGCTGATTGATTAACCAAAGTTACAGCATCGAGACTCCTGTGGGCTTTTTTTTTTCCAGGAGGCCATATGGTTCTGATTATGATGTGAATTAAAAATAAATCCTTTTCACGTGTTTTTAAATTTTCTATGTCCCTTTCTATGACTAATGTTTATCATGTATAAGGTAGCCTGGTAAAAGCCTTCTTATTTCTATAGATAGGCGTATAAACAGCTGCAGGATATCACTGCTATCTAGGACTACTATGTGAGATCTCCAAAATATGGTGGGTTTATCCAAACCTCTATTAACTATTGCTACTCATGTTGCTGTGTCCTGTCATTAGGTGGTGGAGGGCCCTCATTTTGCTACATGGCCCTATTACTTCTGGTTTTGCTACTGGTCAGCATAAAACCTTTGATTTTTCTGCGTGTAGAAATGTCTAAGGGCTTGGCTTTTTTGAAGCCTAAAGCGTAGTTTTTTTTTTTTTTTTAAAGTATCCTTTTGGGGTACATACAAAATTGTGATCAATTTGGGTAGGTGAGGTGACCAATGCTAGAATTGTATTCTTTTTGTAGTTTTTTTTTTTTTTTTTATGGCGTTCACAGTGACAATAAGGTTACCCTGTTTCCCCAAAAATAAGACAGTGTCTTATATTAATTTTTGCTCCTAAAGACGAGCTAAGACTTCTTTTTAGGGGATGTTTTTTTTTTCTATGAACAATAATTCAAATTTATTGTTGCACAAAACATGAACATGTATTAATATACTGTAGTGATTCCATCACAAACATCAGCATAAGAAGCCAAACTCTGAATTTCATAAGTAAAAATGCACTGTGTCTTATTTTCGGGGAACAGGGTACGTTTTCATAGATCAGCCTTTTACATATGCAGTATGTTTTGTTTTTACTTTATCTTTTTAGTTCCTGTACAGTAATTTACCACTAGGGGTTGTAATGGCTTTTACACTATACTGTAGCATAGTAATGCAGCACAGTAAACATATAGATACCCCTCAGACAAGGTGTAAATGAAGCAGTAACATGTCAAGCCTGGAGGATTTCATTAGGCCCCCGCTGGCTGGCATGACAGTCAGTTAACACAACATAATTGCATCATGGGAGTAATTGGGAGATGATGGGTGCTCCTCCTTCTCAATAACTGGCTAGATGTGAGTTGTTTCCATTCCCCACCACTGAGGAAAGATGCTGGTGTGGACTGGAACAAAGACGGCAACCATTGTGTATGGAGCGGGTTCAGCTCCGAAGCCCAGCTCCATACATACCTCCTGACATTACTGCATACATGTGTGTCATGCATTGGTCAGAAGTTAAAAAGGGGTTGCTCAAGTTTAACATTCCGTTTTTGTTAGAGGATACTCACATCACAGAGAGTCCCATTACTACTCTGAAAGGGAACCTGGTGACAAGTGTCGACCTTCACAGGAATGCTACCACAGGTAAAATAAAGTAATATCATCAGAAAAAAACCACACTATATAGTGTATAATTTATTTAAACGTCCATAGGTAAAAAAAAAAAGTAGCAGGTAAAAAATTCTAGTAAGAATACACGTCCTTGCTGTGCACAAGGCTGTGTGGCCCGAAATGCGTAAGCGCATGTTACTAGCATATACCTCCTACATTCTTTTACCTATGGACATTTAAGAAAATTGAATTTTAATTGATGGTGCTGGATATACACTATATATATTGTTTTCAATGGTGTTACTGGTTGGTGGACCAACAGTAATCCAAGCACATCATTGGAATTATTATACTCCGTGGAAAAACATTGAGACATAAGTCTCAGCACTTTTTTATCCTAAAATAAAATGTACAGTTGTGATCGAATTTAGTATACTATTCACGTAACATTCCTCAGGACTTTCCTCGATCAACTGGAGTGTCCTGTCAAGGTATTTGAAAATTGTTTTTCTAAAACAGGCAACACACTTAAAAAAAGGAACATTACCATCAACATTTTTTCATGTTCATAAGCAATATGCTACTACTATATGGATTATTTATTTCCTATTAAGTCCCCCTATATACATTATATTTAATATTTTGCCATAGGCAAACTTAAACTCCATCAGTTCTCTATCTATTAAACACTAAAACGTAACTTTTATTATATCTAACTCTTAACCTCTATACACACTATTTAAAAACCTGATCTCTATCCTCATCATTTAACCCTTTTTGCTTCTGAAAGAGGGACTAACTCCCTTTCTATCATCAAGTTTGGTGGAACCCCACCTATTGACAGGAGAGCCTTATATCTATAGCAAAGTACTAGCTTCAGTAAGGGATCCCAAGCCAACTACTTGGGCAGTCGTCCCTAATCTCATAGACACAGAACAAATAAGGCCCCTTTGTGACACCGTCTGCAGCAGGTGACACTTGTAGACAGAGGTGAGAGATCACAATTTAAAACGTCATGCCTGACCTCGCCGACATGTTTCGCCAGCTAACCTGGCTTTATCAAGGCTTAGAGGTCCGATCACATGTGGTCTGAGCTCTCTTCCTTTTATATCATGTTAGGTAAACACCCCATTCAGGTGCTCACCAATTAGCCATCAGAGAATCCACATAAAACCCACTCCCCCCCCTTCCGCACGTGCACACTCATAACATGCCCTGCTAAAGCTGCCACCATGTTCTCATGAGCCAAAAAAACTTCAGACAAATTCACCATCTCCATAACAGGCTTGCGCCCCATCTTACCGTATTGCCGCCAATGCACTGCACCAACAAACACCTCAGCCCTGACTGTGATGGGCTTCCATCTCACTTCTCTCATATTATTGCAACTGCGTGCCTCACCTAGAATGAACTAAGCAGACTAGGTATCACATTACACAGCACACTGCCATCTTTGTCAAATCCCATAAGCCCCTTCTCTTCAATATCTAATATGCATATTCATTGGGAATATAAACTCCACTGTACAATAGACCACTGTCATATTATCTTCCCATAAAGCTCTTCTCCTATGTATGTAATATGCATATTCATTCCAATAGAGCTGCAGGCCCCATTAAATACATGTTCCACTGCATTGTATAGTATTGTCTCAAGACTATATTCATAAACTACTTCTCTTTCACATGTAATATTCATACTCATTTTAATAATACTGTAGGCATGGTGGCAGCTTTAGCAGGACATGTTATGAGTGTGCGCGCGCGCGGAAGGGGGAGTGGGCTTTATGTGGATTCTCTGATGGCTAATTGGTGAGCACCTGTATGGGGTGTTTACCTAACATGATATAAAAGGAAGTGAGCTTAGACCACATGTGATCGGACCTCTAAGCCTTGATAAAGCCAGGTTAGCTGGCGAAACATGTCGGCGAGGTCAGGCATGACGTCTTAAATTGTGATCTCTCACCTCTGTCTACAAGTGTCACCTGCGGCAGGGGTGTCACAAGGGGGCCTTATTTGTTCTGTGTCTATGAGATTAGGGACGACTGCCCAAGTAGTTGGCTTGGGATCCCTTACTGAAGCTAGTACTTTGCTATAGATATAAGGCTCTCCTGTTAATAGGTGGGGTTCCACCAGACTTGATGATAGAAAGGGAGTTATTCCCTCTTTCAGAAGCAAAAAGGGTTAAATGATGAGGATAGAGATCAGGTTTTTAAATAGTGTGTATAGAGGTTAAGAGTTAGATATAATAAAAGTTACGTTTTAGTGTTTAATAGATAGAGAACTGATGGAGTTTAAGTTTGCCTATGGCAAAATAGTAAATATAGTGATCAAAAGTCACTCTTTGTTCTCTTGCGAGATTCCCAATTTTTTGGAGATTATGTGCCCCTATATACATGACTTCCTCACTTGTGTCTCTGACTTCCCTTCTGTGAACTCCGATAGAACAGTAGTAAAATAATTGCTTGACGATTCTTCTTCCAGGCCGTTGATGGCCTGAGAGGTGCAAGTTTCATCAGCTGGACCTGATAAGTGTAAACCCCCCTCACCAGTGCAGAAAAAGATTACCCCATTATCCTTCCACGTATTGCTCTTTTCATTGCCCTGTGGTATAGTCTAATTTTATGATTTCTTATCCAGAGAACAATAAAGCGATCATTATATCACTACCTACTATTTGTAACGAGACAACATAGAGAAAAGCAGAACCCATGGTAAAGTGAGTTTAGTTTGCCCAGCCATTCCGTAGCATTATCTCTTCACTAGAACAGCTAGAAAAGGACAATATTTTATGTGTAATGTTTAATTACATAGGACTTCTGAAATAAAAAAAAATAAAAAAAAGAATAGTGCCAGAAATTGTAAATAAATTGTTTTTCAGAAATATTGGTTTTAACAAAAATGTTCCTTTCTGATGGATGAGTAACTTCAAAAGGGTTGTACCATCATCAAGGGCAAAGAAAAAGAAACGTCAGCTCACCCATAGCTTGCTATTGCAATCAAGCTCAGTTGCATGGAAAAGCCGTAAGCTCAAGGGCTATATGTGAACAAGAAAAAATCCAAAAGCTCCATCATCCTCAGAAATCTGTAAAAAACCCTGATTATTTATCCAAAAAACAAAATTACAAATCGTAACAATTCATACAGAATGTGAAACATCTGACGTGTTTCAGAAAGAAAGTCTCTTGCATCAGACGTTTTACATTATAAACGAATCATTGTGATTTTAATTTCTTTTGGATAAATAAATAACCACAGTTTTATACTGATTTCTATGAATGTTGATCAAGGTGTTAAACAGATTTCTGTGGATGCTGGAGCTTTTGGATTTTTTTATCATCAAGGTTACATGCAAAGTATTACACATCATTTAACCAAGTTGTGTGAGAAAAATAACCCTCACATCACCTTTTGTCCTTGCCCCTATGTCCCACTTCTCCACTCTTCATTTCATCAGTATTCCTGGTTAGTGGGTGGGACAGTGTGGTTTTTTTCCCCACATGATTATTTCTCAACAGACCAAACTACAGTTCACACCCTACTTCTCAACCGTGCCCCTGTGCCAGTTAGTAGCCGTGTGGAGGAGACCGTAGTATGAGTTGGGCATGCTCGATCAGCTAAGAGAAAAAGCATCAGATGGCTGTAGCTACTAGCAACAATCGAGATAAGTTACATCAACCTTGTTATGTAGGTAGGAGTGTTGTAAAAACACTGTTCATTGTTGCCAAGTACATATATTTGCAATGTTTGCTGTTTTGGCAATATCTATTCAGTGGGATTTAGTTTCTATTGTGGTACAATGCCTTTAAAGGTGTCGTCCTCCTATTTTTTTCTTATATTTTTAACATACTAGCACTCATAGAAGATAAAAAAGCGATATTCAATTCTCCCCTTACCTTGGATTCAGCACCATCCTTACTCTCCGCCGCTCTTCTGGTTTCTTCTTACTTCTTCCAAACGGGGATGTTACTTATGCAGCCACTGATTAGCTGCAGTAGTCAAGCACCACTGCCTGACATCCGTGTTCACAAGTGAGCAATCAGGCAGTGGCACAAGATGGTGACATCCCCGTTCGGTCAGAAGTAAATAGAGGACTGGCAAAGCATGAGGATGGTGCAGGGCTGGATTCAATGTGAGAGCTAAGAGGAGTAGAACTGTCTTTTTATTTTACATAGGCACTGGTATGATAAAAATAAATAATAATAGGTGGACAATCCCTTTAAAGGGGTAGTCTCACTACAAAGAATAGCTTTCAAAATGTAGGTAACACTAAATGAAGACGTTTTCCAAATATATTGCTTTGTTCATCTTTTTTTGTTAAGGAGTTACAAATTATTTTATCACCTTCTGTGCTCTCTCTGGTTCCCCAAGTCACTGACCGGTGTACTTCTCCCCCCCCTGCTTTTTGTTCTGATAGCAGGGAGTGACATCATCACACAGGTCACAACAGTGTGAGAGCTTGTGTGTTATCTGATCTTTCAGACAAAAGACAGTAATTACTCTACTGTTTACATAAGCTCAGAAGCTTCTCCAGACCTCAGAGAAGGTAATTTAGCTAATCTAGTCTAATAAACAGAGAAGTCTGAATACATAGAGCTCATATGCTAATTACAGACAGCTTGACCAGGAAGTGACAGAGCAAAGAAGCATTATTTCATTCATGCATCCTATGAAACTTTGAGAGGAGACAACCCCTTTAAGTTTTCTTGCCAGCAGATTACATCTTTAGGCACATTATATCAGATCTAGTTTTTGCCAAGGTAGTTGTAGTTGTTTAAGGTGACAAAAAAAAAAAATGGTGCCACGATATAGCATTCATGCAAATATTTATAAGAGTATGTAAGTATATGTCATAAATGAAGGATACAGTGACATACATACATATGGGTGCAGAAAACAGACAGTATTTAATGACATGTTGAAATAAGTTTCTATTGAGGATGGAAAATATCCATAAACTCCAGAAGTTGCTGAGCCGGCCTTTGACATGCATTATCCCCCGAGTTGTACTAGAGGACTCTTATCAATGACACAGATGATTTATATACAAT
The DNA here is from genome assembly GCA_025379985.1 of Phyllomedusa bahiana. Classification (NCBI taxonomy): domain Eukaryota; kingdom Metazoa; phylum Chordata; class Amphibia; order Anura; family Hylidae; genus Phyllomedusa; species Phyllomedusa bahiana. Next base: position 15,559 of record JAODAL010006273.1, on the reverse strand, counting down.
TGGTGCAAGCATCATAAAACACCCCACTTATTCTAGCCTTCATATAATGCAGGAGTGCCAAACAGCATTATTTATATCTTCCTTTGAGAAGCCACAACCCAGAAACTTACAATGGAGACCAAAGTGATAAAGGAGAGACCACAAGTGAAGTATTCGAGGCTGAAAACCCAATATGAAATCTATTACATAAAGAAATTCCATTGTGAAAGGGCTCCTAAGGCTACATTACATTTCTTAAATCAATCAATGGCACATAATCAGTAAAACCATATCATTTAAACATAAAAATCATAACTGCACCCTGCTGCAGCTGGGTCCCATTACAAGTTGTAACTTAAAGCAAGTTTCTGTAAAGTTGTTAAAAAACTGACTACAAAACATATTGCAGGAGTCTGTGTTATAAAAGTGCAATATGGTAGCCACAACCTTCTGCTGGAGGGTTTCAATATTATTCTTCTACTCCAAACAATGGGATGACGGGTGGTTTTACAGCAAGGTGAAGCTATAGTCGGCTGTGAATTATTGCAGTGATGTGGAGAATATTGCATTTGTTGCCCTTTCAATTGAGAGGTTCTACAGGAAATTAGATCTTAAAGGCAGAGTCCGCATAGAAAACCCACTTTCAAATATTTTGATGGAGGATTCTGGGACTGCCAGCAATTAACTGCAGCAGAGAAAATCTATAGGCGTGTCTTTTTTTCAGGCCCAACACTTCTGTACATTACACCGATTTCAATGAGCATTAAGTAGAACTTAAAGGAGTGTTACCATCCCACACTTTAATAGCATATAGATAGTATATGCCATCAATGTATAAGAGTTGCGAGCCCCAGGGTGTTCAGCTGTAGTCATAATATCTCTAGAACAAAATGGAGAGTAGTACACAAGCACAAGCTACTCCCTTTCTAAGCGGGGATCCGCACCTAGCACACTTTGATGGCGTATCCTATCGTCATGCCATCAAAGGTAAGATGGGAACACTCCTTTAATTTCTCCCTGGAGTGGTGCTTCAGGGAACTAAACACTATATATGTGCAGTGAGTGAAATAAATATTAAACACATCACCAATATTCTAAGTTAATATACAGTATTTCTAAAGCTGCTATTGACATGGAATTCTCACCAGATGTCGGTAACAACCCATCCAATCCACACAGGCAAAGAAATCAAACAATAGGGAAAAAGTATTGAAAACATGAAGAAAGAGAGATGCAAAAAGCCATGGAAAGTCATGACACCAGCTGAAATCTATCAGTAGTTAGAAAGCAATTCCGACACTTAGTGAAAAATAGTATCAGCTGGTTCAACTGATGGCCTATAAAAAGGTGTCTCGCTATCAAGGTGCCACACAAGAAACATCTCCTGATGGGGAAAAACTAGTGAGCTGTCTCAAGACCTTTGCAAACTGATTGTTGCAAAACACGTATGATTTGGGTTGAATTGAACAATGCACTTAGCTGGGGATTAGTCACATGATTTTCTCACAATAATCAGGAAAATTCAGGTGAGGCCAGTTTGGTTCAGACTCCACAGAGAAATACTACTATTTACTGTGGTCCCCTGCACACTACAGCCGATTGCTGGGAATCCAAGTAGTTGCTGGATATTCTGTAATCACCTTATTGTAAATTACTCATCTATCAAAAAGATACTGTTACAGACAACCCCTAAAAGATTTAAGCCAACTCTCAGGACTGCGCTACTGGCCCTTTAAGGATTTTGTTAAGCACTTGAGCCAATCCCTGGCTAGGGCGGGAGTTTTAAACCTCTTCCTGTGTTCCAGTCTCTGCTGGCGATTGCTTTTTGTGTCCTAGCTGTCCGTTTTGCTGGTTCATGGATGTACAGTAGGTTTGTCTTTCTGGTTACTATCCCGTTCTGTCCTTTGGTACTTTGCATACTCCTTGTTTGACCTCAGCCCGTACGACTATTCTTTGTTATCTATGGCGTCTGCTCCATGTTTGTCTTCTGTTTGACACGTTTTACTAGGTACAGCTTAGGAAGAGGGTTGAGTGCATGGTCACCCTTTTTCGGGGTTTTTGCCCTGCTAAGGCAGGGTAAGCCAGGGTGAGGCCAAGGCGTCCCTTACACTATAGGCTTTAGAAAAAAATGGTTTTGGTACTTTTTATGGCAGGAACAAGCATGACAAACTCCTACAGAGGCAGGTATCTGTGAAAAAGTTGATCTGTGTGGGATTTTTTGCTTGCTGTAGTTAAAGATGTTCATGCCAAATGACACATCTTCATCCAATTAATTGAAGATAACTCCTGGCCACAGACCATAGAAGAGATCCATTGGCAATCCCGATGCATAAACAAGGTACAGATCTGTCAATTCATCTAAGCTGGGTGGATGTAAACCACACACTGGATTCCTCTACTTGGGCTGATGTGCTTCTCCCTGTGTCCCACTTTTTCAAAGTGTAATTTTTATAAAACATCATAGTATTTCACAGTAAAACACACATTCTGTAATGAGGATGCCATTGTCCATTTTATGCCTCCCTTTAAGTTTCCAGACAGAAAGTATAGATGCAGGAGAATAATTTTATTAAAATAATCTCTATGTAACACAAACAGCATTTTACAATTCAGAGAGTAAGTCTACAAACAAAGTTAGACATGATAAAGCAACAAACTAATCAATTTAAAGATTAGAAGTACGAGCCTACAGGAGTTTAACATCGATGAGAAAATCAGTGCGACAAGAAAAAGAACAGAGAGACAGCAAAGCTTCTCCCTCTCCTCTGCAGTGCAAAGTGACTGTTGAATTAGTGAGTTCTTTGTGCTGCTCCACAATTAAAAAGCCATCACAACTACTGTAAACCACAGAGGAAGCATTGCTGCAGACTTGGATGCTAAACAATGTGAACTGCAGACTTGAGGAGTCCCACTGTCTGCAGAGGGTGTCAGGGAGTACGATCCCTCTCCATACACAGCAGCTGCTAGTTACAGCTGGCACTTGCCTTCAGTGACCAGAAACAGAGATCTCAGATCCTGGCTATTTAATCACCTAAATGCCGCAGTCAACTCAGCACCTAGGCAGTTATTCCCTGAAATCATGGGGAGCTGAGCAGTTTTATTGGCATCCAGAAGCTTAGTCAACACACCTTGGCCTTGCTACCTGACTGCTCCTACAGCATTCTCCTTGAGCCAGGATTTAATAAGAGTAGTAATGTACACTATTCTGCAATACTAATGTATTGCTGCATAGTGTACAAGCAATCATGCCCACTTTTAGTCGGTCAAGTACCCTAGGGGGACTAAAAATATTCCAAAAAAAATATTTAACGTTTAAAAAAAAAAATATTAATGATGTAAAAATCACCCCCTGTTCCCATTTTACATATGAAAAAGGAAAACAATAGGAACATTAAATTAAATTGTTACAGCTATAAAAGTCTGATCTATTTATCCAACATGGTTAGGGTATAGAAAAAAAAAAAAAAAATTATATATATATATATATTATATATATAATATATATATTATATATATATATATATATATATATATATATATATATATATATATATATATATAAATACCAAAATTGTCTTTTTGGTCACTTTTCTGACCCAAAAAATAAAAAAAAGTTGTATATATCCAAAAAAATAGACAGAAAAAAAAGTTCTTTCAGAAATGACTGACGCAAAGCTGAGTCATTGCCCCTTTCTGTTAAACAAATGAAAAACATCTGTGATGGTAAAAGAGGCAGGCAACTAAACGGGGCACCGTTAGTCTCAATGACTAGAGCAGCACAAGCTGTAAACATGGCCTTGGAAAAGGGAAAAACATGCCTGGCTGCTGCAGTTAGGATAGATAGAGGGCAGAGTTTAGATGCGGGAGATTGAGCGGCAGTCATCAAGAGGAGTAATATTCAGAACATGCTTGAGAAAGAGAGGAGGTCCTCCCAAAAATCTCCTTTCTTCAGTCTCTGCCTGAACTATGCAGCCATTCACATGATGGTATAGCTGTGTTCCTGCTGTGGTGGATGTAGAGTACATACCAGGGGCGTTGCTAGGGTCCTAAAACATCCGGGGCTCGGGCCCTTTGTGTTTTTCTGGGTAGGGCTGGGGTCACACGACCATTTTCACGCCTCATTTTGAACTGCGGATGTTTTTTTACAGAGAAAAACCTTCTGTTCCTGTCACTAATTTTCTGCACATCCCACACAGATCCCGTCCATCTCCTCAGCAGTCACTGTACAGTAAAAATCACCAATGACAAATTTACATTTTCAGAACTTCTCACCTTCATATGACAATACCCCTAAACAGTCACCAACACATACACGGATACATGGAGCAAATCTACCAGACAAGTGATTGTTACTAAAACCCTCTACAAAACCAAGACCCAAAACTATTACTACATAAGGATCAAATAATCCTGCCAGACCCCACATGTGACTATCAGCTGTACACAGGCTCTGAAGACATATACCACTGCCATATAGTGACCATATAGTGGTAGTTACTAGTTGTATGTAGATGCTCTGCAGAAATATAAGTGATTACACTGAAGTTACATTTAGTGACTCACCGGAGACGTCTTTTCTGATCAGCGTCGTTCACTTTCCCTTTTCTTCTCCATCCGGTTCACACCTTCATGCTGATTGCTCCCGGCCAATACTCGTCCCTGAGGATTTGGACACAAATATCTTAGAATCCTCACATTTCCAGCAACTCCTTAATTATAGGTATAGCAGTCCCCTCAGTTAGGTATATAGGGGCACTGAAGCAGTATATGGGGCCACAGGTAGGTATATGGGGCCACAGGCAGGTATATAGGGGCCACAGGCAGGTATATAGGGGCCACAGGCAGTATATAGGGGGGCACAGGCAGTATATGGGGGCACAGGCAGTATATGGGGGCACTGAGGCAGTATATACGGGCCACAAGAAGGTATATAGGGGCACTGAGGCAGAATATAGGGGCACTGAGGCAGTATATGGGGGCCACAGGCAGGGATATGGGGGCCACAGGCAGGGATATGGGGGCCACAGTCAGGCATTATAGGGGCACAGGCAGCATATGGGGGCCACAGGCAGGGATATGGGGGCCACAGGCAGGGATATGGGGGCCACAGGCAGTATATGGGGGCCACAGGCAGGCATTATAGGGGCACAGGCAGGGATATGGGGGCCACAGGCAGTATATGGGGGCCACAGGCAGTAATATGGGGGCCACAGGCAGGGATATGGGGGCCACAGGCAGGGATATGGGGGCCACAGGCAGGGATATGGGGCCACAGGCAGGGATATGGGGGCCACAGGCAGGCATTATAGGGGCACAGGCAGGCATTATAGGGGCACAGGCAGGCATTATAGGGGCACAGGCAGTATATAGGGGCACAGGCAGGCATTATAGGGCCACAGGCAGGCATTATAGGGGCACAGGCAGTATATGGGGGGCCACAGGCAGGCATTATAGGGGCACAGGCAGTATATGGGGGCCACAGGCAGGCATTATAGGGGCACAGGCAGTATATGGGGGCCACAGGCAGGCATTATAGGGGCACAGGCAGTATATGGGGGCCACAGGCAGGCATTATAGGGGCACAGGCAGTATATGGGGGCCACAGGCAGGGATATGGGGGCCACAGGCAGTATATGGGGGCCACAGGCAGTATATGGGGGCCACAGGCAGTATATGGGGGCCACAGGCAGGGATATGGGGGCCACAGGCAGGGATATGGGGGCCACAGGCAGGGGTAGGGGGCCACAGGCAGTATATGGGGGCCACAGGCAGGGATATGGGGGCCACAGGCAGGGATATGGGGGCCACAGGCAGGGATATGGGGGCCACAGGCAGGCATTATAGGGGCACTGAGGCAGGTAAACGCTTTCAAAATAACAACATTAATACTCACCTTAACTCCCCCGGCGAGCGCGCTCCGTCCTCTTCAGCCCGCGCTCCTCCGGCAGCTCCTCGGGCGCACGGCCTATGACGCGCTGTGCGCCCGAGGACAGGCAGCGTCGCGATGACATCACATCATCGCGACGCTGCCGGCTGAGGCGCACGGGGCCGCGGCGGGTCCTCAGCGCTGTGAGGACCCGGCGGCCCCGCAGTGTCGGACCCAGAGCCGGTCCGACACTGTCTGCGGAGCAGGGAGCGCTCGCTCTGTGCTCCGCAGAAGCCAGCAGCTGCATGTGCGTCCAGCGGACGCACATGCAGCTGAAGGGCCAGTCGGTGCTCCAGGCCCACGGCAGCGGCCTGGAGCCCGGGAGACTCGGGGCACAGGGAGTTTTATTCGGGGCCCGAGCCCCGAATAAAACACCCTAGCGACGCCCCTGGTACATACATAGAACTATATAAACCAAATCAGATATTTCTATTACATATATTATGGGATGAGAAAAGAATAATTTTTTTTACCATGTTACAAACTGATTGGTGCACTTTACTGTGTACAGCCTTCTGCAGGCAACCAGAAAGTGAAGTGCAGCAGAGATTCAGGGGCATGAATTGTACATGTCTAAGAATGAGGATATAAGGATGTACAGGGCTGAACAGTGCTGGGAGGATTAGGGGGCTTGTGCAGGGAAGTCCTAGATTGCAACTGCAATGGAGTCTGGGACTTGTAGGAAAGAAATGCTGAGAACTACTGACTGTCCCAGAAGCATTAAGTTTCACTGATCTTATAATAGATGAATTAGGAGGCAAAAGAAACACATTGAGATAGTGAAATATCTTTACTTTTCAATATAAATGTCGTTAATAGTGTTCTATTAAATCATTAAACTTCTGGATAACCTCTTTAAAAACATTATCTTCTAAATATAATTATTTTCTCTACAGGAAACTGAACTTTCAGGCTATGTCTACTTGGCATTGGTAAAATGATGTTGGAAATCCAACGGCAGCTTACAATCGCTGTACCACAGATTTTGCGGTCCGTTTTTGGATTTAGGCCAGCCATTTAACATTGTAATGTACTAGAATCTGGTGTAATACATCAGATTATAGAACATGTTAAATAAACTGGCGGTTTTGAAATCAGACAATAGAAAATCCGAGCTGTATAGTCTACAGCTTGGATTTTCTATAGAGGTCTAATGGCACTGGTTACAGTCGGATTTTTGTGGATTCTAAATACAGAATCCACTTAAAAATCCGACCAAAAACCAGTGCTGTGGAGATATGGCCCCAAGGCTGAAGCTGGTACACAGTAAAAGTCCAGGTGTAAGCAAGGTAACAACAATTTCTGTGCTTAGGCACAATTTTCATTTGTTCACACAGATCTAAGGGATGAAAGCAGACACCTCCTGATAAACAAGGCAGGTTTCCTGCTCTGCTGCTTATTTTTTTGGCAAGAAATATATACCGGTAGTTGGGTTAGGAGTTATTTGGAGTTGAAAGGCTGCACAAATACTAGAGTTTGTATTCATGTTTTAACATATATGAAAAGTAGTAATTACTGGCTAAATGCTCAGGAATACAGTTGGTATCCGTTTAATGGATCTTTATTAATTTAGAGGTGTGGGGATGAGACCTTACCTTCTATAAGCCAGAATTGAAAACTACTCTATAAAAACAGCTCCAAACACTTTTGGAGACAGTTGATCCATGCATAACATGGTTGGCTATTCTAGAAATATTGTACAGACAGGGCCATCTTATCCATTGATCACTATATTTACTATTTTGCCGTAGGCATACTTAAACTCTATCAGATCTCTAGCTGTAAAACACTAAAACTTAACTTTTATTATGTATAACTCTTAACCTCTATACACACTATTTAAAAACCTGAGTTCTAACCTCGTCATTTAACCCTTTTTGCTTCTGAAAGAAGGAATAACTCCTTTTCTATTATCAAATCTGGTGGAGCACCACCTATTAACAGGAGAGCCTTATATCTATAGCAAAGTACTAGCTCCAGTAAGGGATCCCAAGCCTACTACCTGGGCAGTCGTCCCTAATCTCATGGACACAAAACAATTAAGGCCCCCTTGTGACACCCCTGCAGCAGGTGACACTTCTAGACAGAGGTGAAAAATCACAATTTAAAACGTCATATCTGACCTCCCCGACATGTTTCGCCAGCTAACCTGGCTTCATCAGGGGTTAGAGGTCCGATGTCTTATCCATTGGGCACATTATGACCTAGATCCCTGGGTCTGCACGGTTTATTTAGCCGTGTGTTCTTAAGACGTGCAAACTTTTAATAACCGTGGGGAAGCAGGGAGTTATTGGTTCCTTAACCTATTAATTAGTCTGGTAGGCTGGAGGCTGCCTACAAGACATCAGTCGGGTGTCCCAACATAGCCGGCATGATAATATAGGTGTACTTGGGGGTGGTTAGAGGCATAACCTCATCTGGTGTCATGTTTGGGAGTGGCTAGAGGCATGTCCTCAAGTTTGGGTGTGGCCAGAGACATGGCCTGGTGTGATGTCATAATTTTGGGCAGGGGCCACTGCCCGCGAGCCCCTAATGCTGTTAAGATGGCCTTGAGAACAGGTCAACTTTACACAATATACATTTTTACAAAAATATAGTGTCAGCAAGTTCTAAAATGTGTTGGCTGAGATCATATTAAACATTACACTTAGTTTTTACAAGATCCATCACAATATTGTTTTTATTCCGTCAGCAGGACAGTTCCTAAACTGACTGGTTCCAGGAGCTCAGCAAAAGAAAATACCACAAAGAACAAAATGCATGTACCTAGACCTTAACAAAAATTCAGGAAGACCATTCACTTAAGACATCTACAGCCACCTGTACGGCGTTCACTCATTGTATACCGTGCACAATAGAAATATACAACAAACATGAAACCTAATATGCGAGTCATAGTAGAAACAACCTATTACCGCTTAACAGGTAGTTTAATCTAGACAGTGCATAGCTGAATGCAGTTATCCTTCCCTGCAACGCCTGTTCTGAATTTGCACAACGTTCTACTGAAAATCAAAAGCACATGGGTCACTCTTACTTGGCTTATATGAACACAATGGAAAACAAACCTTTGAAGACTTTTTTGAATTTATATAAAAAGGTGCTTTCAATTTAATTTATGGTACCAGTGTTTCTTGTTGCCCAGACTGAGAATGTACTCAGTGAATTTATTATATTTAATGATGATGTTCTGGCCTCTGCTCTGGTATTTAAAAGAGCTGTTATTGTGCATGATTATTGCTGGTGCGCATACTCATCATGCAGTAATAATGATATGTCACATTCCCTAAGAGCGAGACTCTTGGAAGAAGCATGGTGCAGACCCCAAGTGAAATATTTCCTGGTCAGAATCTGCATCAGAGGAGAAGGCTGGAGATAGAGCATGACAGATGTTCCATTAGTGCTAATCACACTGTGGTTCATTAAAGGGAAAATATAATAATCTGTGTATATGTAGGGTTTATTTCCCTTTTGTGGACAGGACACATATGGAGATGATTTGGAGTATAAGGAAATCATGCATTTTCAGCATATTTTCATTTTAAAATCAATTGTTGGGAGCAGTTAAATTGGAAATTTTAGAATGGTCTTGTGACCACATTATCATTGTCACTTAAAGTGAAGCTCCACTGCCGACTAATCTTGGCTTAGTCAGCAGTAAATCTTTATTTTTATCAGTTTGCAGTTTTGATTTATTCAGCTTTTTGGTTTGTTTTATTTAAATCTTTTTGCTATCAGAAAACAGCACTCTATTCTGTTGACAGATCTGTGACTGCGTGCTACATTAAGCATTATGCTAATGTACTGTTGTGGATGGCATTGGAGTATAGACCAGGGGTGTACTACCTGCAACCCATATTGTCATTCTGTGTAGACCCCAATCATAAGGACACAGATATACTGGACTGCATCATGATGGTTCAGAAAAAAATTTCAATGTAAAAAAAAAAATAGCTACATACTATACTTTTGATGCAGAGCACCAAGTGCTGTCGTAGTGGACATGGAAAATACTTGTGAGCAGTGCGAGGATAGGGCATAAAATATTTTAGAACTCCCATAAATTGAACTGAAGCAAGAGTTGTAAATGTGCAACACTATCTCCTTTTCTCTGGAAGGTCAAACAGGTGAAAACTGGGACCATCATCTATTGTATGTTCACGTGGCGTAATTGCAGGGCACATTATGCTGCGTATTTCTGCTTCATTACACCCAAAATGCGCCTAGCAATTACAGTAATTCATAGCTCTCATTACGTCCATCTCCCCCTGCATGAAATGGTTAAAGAGTGCGGTTGTTGGGCAGTTTTATTTAAATAAAAGGTTTTTTTGTGTCTTTTTTGCTTCATTCCATTGTTAGTAATGGAGGTGTCTGGCAGATGCCTTTCGATTACTATCGCTTGGGCTTGGCGTCAGTCAGTGGTGATTTTTATCACCACAAGGCTGACACTAATCTTGTGTATTAATGAAGTACCCAATGCACCAGGGGTAGCCGTGTTACCATGGTCCACTTCTGGTGTGGCTGCAGGCTGGTATTACCTTGGCTAGTTATTTTCACAAAAATAATTTCTTGAAAATCTAAACATAGGCATCCATTGAAATTAATAGTTTCACATTTTTGGATTCTCAAATAATTTATTTAAAAAAAAATAAACAGCCAAGGTAAAAATTCCCTAAAATACGAGCTGGCAGCCACCCCAAAAGCGGACCGTCATATTAGAGGGTCTGCTTCTGATGGTAGCAGTTCCCAATACCCCAGTTGGTTACTGGGGTAATAGTGACACGGGGTTAGTGTCCGCCTTGTGGTGACAAAAAACACCGCATAGCTGATACCAAGCCTAAGCGATAGTAATAGACTGGCATCTGTCAGACACCTCCATTACTAACACTGGAATAAAATAGGGGGTGGAGGGGAGGAACCCACTTTTTTAATTAAACACTCCCCGACAACAACCCTCATCTTCGTTCACCATTTTATCAAAGAAATTAATCCAACACTGGTAAAAAGGGGAAAACTATATTAAAAAAAGACAGTATTAAACTCCATCTCCTGCACTTCCTAAGGATCATACCACAGTTGCAGAACAATCTCCAGGGCGATGGTCCTCTGCCCCCCAAGGAGATTGAGCCTGTAAGCTCTGCACTCCCCTCTCCAACCCTTCCCCATTATTGTGTTATGCATCCTAGTGGCAACACAAAAACAACCCCAACCTATCACCTTATAAACCCCCACCGCCTAAAAACTCCCCACCACCTATCACACCATAGCCTCCTCACCTCCACCTATTGTACCATCTCCTCCACCTTACACTCCATAACTTCCCCACCTTCACTTAACACTCCATAGATCCCTCAACTCCAAATGTCACCACCTCCACTTATCAAACCATAGCCCCTCAACAGTACCTATCACTCCCAACCACCTCTTCCTAACACGCCATTACCTCCGCATCTCTGCCCATCAACCCATAGCCCCCTCACCTCCACCTATCACCCACCCCATGTGAAGTTTGAACAGAAGGGGGAAGTGCTGGAGAAATTATTCTAAGATGTTTGTGTGGTGAAGTCTGCAGGGACGATTTGTGGCCAGTAGAAGTCATCATGGTGGTCTGACCAGCTTGGAGAAGAAAAGGGAAAGAGAACAAATTCAGTCATAGAAGACATCTCCTGTGAGTCCCTGGATGTAATTGCATTGTAATAATTTATATGTCTACCTGTGTACACTGGAATCTACCACTATATGGTGGTAATACGGTATGCAGTCTGCAGAGCCTGTGTACACTGGTGTCTACCGCTATATAGTAACCATATAGTGGTAATGTTGGTCTTTGTATACTGATCTTTAGTCAGTGATAGTATAGGGGTATTATTCACTCACTATGTGGTGGTCGTTTTGTAGCAGTATGATGGTGAGATGTATGGTCAGGTATTTGCTCCTTGTTTTATTTAGTAACTACATGACTTTTTTTCCCCAGCTTTAGAAATATTTATTAAGCAAGTAGAAGTACATAAAATTGTAAACATAGCAGAAAATGATCATATAACATAGTACAATACTCAAATAAACCTGTAGTATGGTGCAGTTGTTAAGTGGTCGAGTAACATAATATAGATATTAAATGTCCCAACAACATAATACAATACTTAAGTGTATAAAGAATAACAGAGAAAGAAAAAGAAGAAGAAACATACAAAAAAATAAAACCTCAACACAGCAAAACAAGCCATATTGCCAAATCTCGAGCATGAACGTACAGGCATTGCTCAGATAGATAGACCAAGAAAACCTACGTAGTTATATCAGCCGCGTTCACCAATCAAGGAATGCTAAGGTCAGTTAAGGACCACCAATGTCTACAGGTAGTAGATGGAGTCCGTCCAAGGAAGCCACCTATCCCTAATTTGGCAACTTTATCTGGGGGAACAATGAGGCTGGTTTCAGAGTGGACTTGGTTGTTCACTCTGTGTATGACCTCTTTGATGGGAGGCGTAGTTGGAGACCTCCAGCTTGCTGCGATTGTAAAACGTGTCGCACATGTGCCAAGACCATATGGAAGTCAAATGGAATGGTATGGTAGGGTAAATCTAATAGAGCTAATTCAGGAGAAAGGGAAAATTCTGCATGGATAAGTTCCTGCAAAAGCTTTTCCACCTTACGCCATAAGGGGGAGAGTATTGGACAAGACCACCACATGTGTAGTAAAGAACCTTTACGTCCACATTGTCTCCAACAAAGATTATAGTATTCTGGTAACTACATGACTATTATTAAGACATCCCGGTAAATGCTTGTGGTCAGGAACGGGGAGGGAGGGCAATACAAAAGTTTGCTATGGGGCCCAGGCTTCTCTAGTTACTTCACTGCCCAGGCTCTCCCCAATCTCTCTGTTTCCATGATTTTGAGACTATCATATGGTCATATCAAGAACTCCCATTCACGTTCTCCTGTGCTGCAGCTGCATTCTGGAACACTCTACGCCTCTTAAAGTAATTTGTGCAAGTGACTTGTAAATCAGTGAATGTTCCAAAACACTTTGTACTCTTGTGCAAAATCTCTTTAGCAGTGCACACTCTATAAACAAACATATAGTTCCTTTAACATACTTCCTTCTACAAAGTGAATGGGCCATATTGCATTATATCTACTTAAAACCATTAATAAGAACATACACACAAAAGAAGTCCTTACAACAATATTTAGATAAAAGGTTTATTGTGAAATCCTCTTCCCTCAAGAAATGAAACAATTGGATATCAGCACCAAGGGCAGGGATTATTCTCCTCAACAGTTACAACTCAGAAAAAGTAAATGTGATATCAAGTCACAACTTTGTGTCTGTTCATGAATGATTCAATATTGTTTAACTGGAACAATTGTTTGAAAATCCAAGAATTTTGTGTTATTTTTTAATCCACTATATGAAGCTAAATCTAAACACTCAAATCAAGAACAATAGAAAAGATCACCACATCATTTGACAATTTAATTATGGTCATTCTGAACCAACTTTTTTGTAATTTGTTTTATTAACATTTTTTTAAATTCTACAAACAATGGTGTAGATAGCAAGCAGAATAAACAATATATAAAACAAAACAAGGAATGTATAAATATAAATCACAGGCAAAATAAAGCATTTAAAAAGACAACTGTAGTGCTAAGTGGAATCAACTGTCACCATTGGGAGAAGGTAGATGAGTGTTTATACTGCTTATTATACATTCCATACAACCAAATAGCTGCAGGGGAAAAAAAATGGATAAGGAACATCAAGACAGGAATGCAGGCATGAAAGACCAGACATTTGGAAGTAAAGGAGGAAACAAATACTATAGAAGTGGAACAGCTGACAAGAAGGATAAAGGAACATGTTAGGTTGGTTAGATTCATATAAACTGTGGTCATCTATCAAAACGTAATCTTGTGTGGTTAAATTCCCGTCTAGGTTGTTGCAAGTTCCCTTTTGAATCTGAAAAGAAACATAATATTCATCTAAACCCTTTCAAAGGTGACATTAAACAGAAATATAATCCTTCCTTTGTTCTACCCCCAGATTCATTTATTAGTGAAAATTTTCCCATCTCCATTATCTTGTATGCTACAAAAACCACAGAACTTGTAGTAAAATCAGTGGCAAAAGCATTTCTTCATGATTTCACAGTAAAAAAAAAAAAAAAAAAAAAAAGAAACAAAGTGCGACATGTATGTATTTTGGTGCCCAGACAACAATGCGCCTAATTTTGGAGTGCGCCTGCTCAAACACCGAGAGAACAGGGCTGCGCCAGTTTTGGGACTGAAAGGACACCAGAAAACTGGTGTAGACCCGTACAGACATGTTGCCCAATATGACCAGTATGTTGAAATATATCCATTACACCATTTGCACAAAAAAAAAAAAAAAAAATAATTGCCTAGCCAAATTCATAACAGATAATACAGCATATAAGGTTGGAAAAAGACAGGTCTTTTAACCCTACAGCACTCCTCCCCATTTGACCCAGGTGTTTTTAATTAGTAGGAGTCCCTATCCCCTTTTTCGGTCTGCTAGCTGGGAGCCCATGGAAAGGTGAGCATTTGTGATCCTTTTTCTGTTGTGGTGTTGTGTGGCGGACATTTTTTTCTGCGCCTGTGGGGTGTGTGACTCAGAGCCGGGGGGGGGCTAGGTCTAGCAGCAATAGTGTTGTTGGGCCACTGGGTTGTTTCCCTTACTGGTGCTGCTGTTACCGTGGCGGTGGCCGCCATGCGGTGCTACATCATAGTATAGGGTCCCACTTTATAGAGGTCACTGTGAGGTGGTGAGTGGGCTTATACAGTTTGATCAAAAAGTATACTTAGAACCTCATGTTCATTGTTACAATCTTTGCTGAGAAGCAATAGATCAGCGTATGGCAAGTGGATGTGCGGGCCATGTCTTTTCTTCTCTCTTCCTGGATTGAATTTAAACTCTACAGTGTTGATCCAGAGAAAGGCAAAAAATTCTATGAAGCAGATGCCAATTACCCCATACAAGAGGAAAAATTCCATCCTGGATCCACATATGGCAATCAAAGTAATATCTGGATCAATGTTAACTTCATCTGTTACGTTATATTTTTCAGGAAAACTTACTTTTGCGCTTGTTTAATAAATACACCATCACAATCTCTTGTGGCAGAGAGTTACATATTCTCTTACAATAAAGAATCCTTCATTGTGATGATGGTGAAACCTTTCCTCTAGACACAGAGGGTAGCCCTTGTTGTCATTGCTCGCCTAAGTATAAAAAGATCATGCAAGAGATTTGTGTTCTGTCCTTTCACATATTTGCACAAAGTAATTAAAGGGGTTTTATCATTTCATTGAATGGTCTTCAGAATAAGGGGACAGTGAAAACAAGCAACTTTGCAATTGGATGTCATTCGCAAAGCTGTCTTGTTTTCACGGTCTCCCTTATCTTCGTTTTCTGTAAACACTGTTCCCTAGTGCTGGTTGGATTCCACCTCCTTTAATTTCATTGGTTGACAGCTCTACTAATTTACATTTTCAATCTCTCTCATTCAGAATAAGAGTCCGGCAACATTTCACTCTGCACAGCCAGGAGCTGCACAGTAACCGGAGTGCTTCTACAAACAGAAAACAGCAAAAAGTGCTCGGGGGCCCAATCTCTGCGGTTTT